>JABASF010001835.1:0-18794 GCA_019776145.1 Harlomillsia oculata
TAATTTTTTGCTTGAAGGTCAAAACATTCCTGGTTCTGCTTCTGCGTTTGCTTTCAGAAAAACAATGAATGCAATGAATCGCGAACAAATTGAAATGTGCGACGCTGTTTGTGCCAAAAGAAATATAATCCCAAAATAAACTGTCCGTTTTTCTTGAATGCCCATCACTTCACTTGTCTCACTGAAAAATATAAAAGCAACGGAAAGAGCCAACTCAACAAAAAATACATCCTATACAAAAGACTATTTGAAGTGAAACTCATGTTCACTCGCCTGAAAAAGAAAGAAAGCTTTAATGACTGAGATGAATGGATGAATGGCAAGCCGCCATTTTCAGGGCCTTTCATCCAGGATTAAACTACACCGGGTATGGCTTTTGCGTCTCTCCTGTCTTTGGTGTTGATCCAATGCAATGTGACGATGAGGATAGAAATGCCAAAAAGAAAACCTGGTTATACTGTCTCATGTCACTAAATCTAACTGTCAACCCGTTTCATTCATGGCTCATTTTACCATCGTTGAAAATGAAGCATTACACCATGCCTTTCAAGTCTCTCCTGTAGTTGAGTCTGGATTAATGTCTCAAAAGTGACGGATTTGCAAATTCTTCAACAGGAATTCATGCGAGATATAAAATGCAGCCTCGAAGCCTAGTGTGGTGATACAACACAGCGGTACCCAAATTACTCACGCGGTATTGCTTTTGAATGCCAATGTAAAATTGAAGTAAAAGCTCGTCTCAACGTTCAAAATGACCGGATAAACATAAAAATATACAGGAGAAGAGCACATAATGTGCATGGCACATAGCATGAGAAGAGTCTCCTGAATTCGTGGAAATTGAAGGAAAAAGCGGATGTAATAGATTCAGTTTTTTGTGCTTTCTTCGGTTCTTGGGAGAGAGGTGCTTACGGATTACCCATTTCATCAAAAGTGCCTTTGAAAAACGGAAGCGTGAATGACACCCTCTGAGTTGATTTGTGCATTTGGCAGAAAATTTGTAGTTTTCTCCTGCTGTGAGTGTGCCAATCCATACTTTACGCCGCCCAGAGGAACCATAAAAAGAAATGCTGGATTGGTAGCGTGTTAGTACTCTTTTATCCTTCATACGAGCCATGAATAGCAAAAATCGAGGGTTTCTCAACAATAAAAAGACAAAAAGTCAAATTAACGGCTTTTCTTTTTCGTGTTGGAAAAAAAATTGGGCTTTTGCTTAAGATTTTATTGCTCCACTTTGTCTACGTCAAATTGTCTTTTCTGAAAATCCAACAACGTTTTTTAATCTTTAAAAACGTATAATATGTAGTAATAATCTAGCATCTCCCATGGGATACGGACATACGGACATGATGCATAGTTTTCTATCTATAAATAAAGTCCATTTCAACGTCAACGGTTATTAAATTCATTTATTATTTAGACGATAGCGGTTAGCGGATAGACATTCAGACATTTAGACTATTTAGACCTTCAGACGGGGTACAAACAAACGTACAAAGTTACAAAGGTACAAACTTCCGATTACTAGAATAGGATTGCAAAAGCAGTGACACTTATTCCGTTTTTAGACATTCAGGATAAGTAATCAATCGTATAATACTAAGAATGCATTCGTAATTCCGGTGTAATGAGTAATGACACCGAACAGCGAAAATGTCTACCAATTATTCCATTTAAATACAAGCGTGCTGAGGACGTGATGAACGTTCCGGCATTTTTGCATAAATATGTATATACTCTTATGTATTGTTTGATGTGCAAAATTAGTATCCCAAAAATGTGCATTCTATGTTTTTCGTTGTCGTCCATTTGAATATAATGTACTGGAAGGATTTGTATAAGAATAAAGCTTCGTATAACATGGAAACGGCCGTAGACACGAGTCGTGTCACCGTCACCGACTTCTGCATGTTGATAGATTAGAAAATCGATGGAATAAATCGTTTTCCGTCGTCGATCGTCCCTTAGTATGTGCACTATGCCACTTTCACCACTACCTAAAATACTTGGTAAAAGTTAAAATGATGAAATTGCGTGACTCTTTCATTCACTCTTTGCTGTGCGTTGGTCACTCACAAAGTCCAAGTTGACTGACCCTTTTTGTTTTCGCATTACAACTATACTACGTCTTGGTTCAGTTATTCTTCAGTTTTTCTCGTTTTATGACAAATGCATGAAAAATCATTCAATTGCTTAATTTAATTTGAATTGAAAATTGTCAATTAACTATGGCTGGCGCAAACTTTTGGAGTTGAACGCAATAATTGGATCGTAAATATATAGCAACAAAAAGTGCCGTTAAAATTGCAACCTCAAGGTCTTTTGAGACCGTTAGTGTTCACTTAAGTTCACCTTGAGAAAATGGGCTTACCGTTATGACTTTTTCAACTTTAGCGTACAATATCAATGCGTTCACTGAATTTGACAGGGAAAGCTAATTTAATTAGACCTATGACTTTATACGACAGCCGAACAGCAAAACCTTTCAAAACCCCTTCAAACTTGTAATTTGACGCGGTCATTTCTCTTTTACATTTCCTTTGCCTTGACCCATAAAAACCCATAAAAAGTCATCATCTCCGAAATTCATTAGTTCTAGTGCTTAATAGAAGCAGTTTATGTTACGAAGCGGTATGAAGATTCGTGATTACAGTTCAACCTATTGAATTCATTTTAGCGCAACTATTTTTGGTACACTTTAGAATTTAGAAATCGGAGTCGCCCTTCTTCGAGTTTGCATTTTAGGAGCTCCTTTGTATGGACTTTGTGGTTAATAAAAATGGAATTTTTTAAAGGCAAGTATAACTGTCGTGTACATGAGAAACCGCAACTGATTGATTGTGGTTTCATGTTAAAAAGTCTGGGAAGGAAGGCAGGGCAGAGTCAATTATGCAAATAATGGAGTGAAAGGAAAAACCCCAAAGTCGATATGAGAAAATTCTCATGGTATCTATTGAAAATGAAAGGAAATGTGAATATGGGCGGAAGCATGCCGAGCATAATAAAGCATATATAATGTGAGATTGGAATATATAGTACATTTGTATATTAGCATAATTTTTGTTTGGTTTATAGATCATGGGGCTGACATTCCTTGCAGCGGGTACATCCATTCCTGATTTGATTACGAGTGTCATCGTGGCTCGGAAGGGACTTGGTGACATGGCCGTCTCGTCCTCTGTTGGGTCGAACATCTTTGACGTCTGTGTCGGGCTTCCAGTTCCATGGTTTCTCTACGGAGTCATCAAGCAAAGTCCAGTCGAAGTCAATGCGAAAGGAATGCTCTGTTCCGTCTCCATTCTCTTCGGTGAGAATTTTAATGACAATTAAGAAAATTTTCCCTTTCTTTCCGTTCCTCTTTCCACAGACATAAATTATAATGTTCCTCTCATTCTACCTTTTATGTTCCTTTACGACTTATTTCTGTCGACATGAATTTGTGATAATGATAAGCCATTCTGATTCTGACGTGAAACATGATTCATCTTATTAATTGCAGGAATGTTGTGCTTCGTCGTGATTAGTATAATGCTCTTCCGCTGGAAAATGAACAAAGGGCTGGGACTGGTTATGTTCGTTCTCTACTTCATCTTTTTGGGAGTTTCCCTTCTGTTTGAATATCAAGTCATTTCTTGCCCAAAATTATTTTAATGTTGAATATCTGTCTTCATTTGCGTCATACTTTGTTTGCTGTTGGTGTTGATTTTTCCAAACCATCCCATTTCCATACAAAATGTTGATTTAATCTTTTGTTTCTTGAATTCGCGTTACGGTGACTGTACCAATTTTGTTGTCAATTGCGATAATGGCGTTTAACGGTTTAACCAAAAAACATCTTGAAAGCGACATTAAATTGTAAATAAAGGCTAAGAATGTTATAGGCAGAATTCCTCCGTTCTGGTTGTAATTTTCCAATTTAACACTACTGCTCTAAGCAAAACATGTTGTATACTCAAAAATGTATAACAGGAAACAATATAATTATTATATAATTGACACTGAAGAAAGTTAGTTAAAATAAATTACAATGGCGAATGATGACATTGAAGTCGGCATTAAAGTTATTGTGCTTCATCATTTCCATCCATAGAAATTTCGATCTATAAACGGATGACGAGTTGTAAATGTGCAGAACTTTAATGACTTCAACTATAATTAAATTGTTACATCTGGTTTTTGTCTGTCGCAAAGACATTTATTACAGCTACTTATGTCTACTAATGTTATAATAAGAGTTACTAAACATACATTTATTTAAGAAATATAATTATTAATAAATATGATACTGACAACAACTAGAAATGAAGGAATGATGTCGATGATGCTATAATGCAACTGTAACATGCTCATGAAACAAACGGATGGTGTATTTTGCCGTAAAGATCACAACCACAGCATTTTGTTAACTATTGTTAATTATAAGGAAAGAAATGTAAATAAGAAATAAAACTAATTAGTAGATACACTTATAACTTAAATGCCAGTTCGAAAGCGCAATTGGCTATTAGACGTGTTTCTCATGTCATGATATTTCAGTAGTGGATAGAGAAATATCGAATGAAAATGAAAAAAAGACGCAATCCTTTCGATGACAATTGATTGTTGCATGATTATTGATTATCGGCTACGGTGCCGATGCAATAGAGAGATTATTAAATCTAATTACGTAATATGTTTTAACTTTATGAAATGCACATTGGCATTTGACGGATGCCTAAAGCAATATTAAAATTTTACCACTTGATGTACCTCTGAGAAAACAACTTTTGGCTTTATGGCTGTACCTGCACTTATGCAACCTTATGTAATTCCTTATAGACTTAATTATATAGTGATATAAATCCTTAAAATTCACTTTTATTCCAAGGAATTTGTGATTTAACTATACTAATAAAATATACAATAATTATTATATTATGTATTTTAAGGCAAAATTATATGAAAATTGCGAAAGGATATTCCAGGAATATAATAATTCAGGAAACGGTACAGAACATATAGACTTACAGTATTCTAGCGTAGGAAAAATCGGATTTTTTAATTAAAACTTTATTTCCGTTGAAAGCAAACGTCACACTCACAACACAATGTCATAAACAAGCGCAATTTAAACTACATGAACGAATGAATATACAGATACGTATAATCGTTTAACGTTGATCGTAATTTTAGTTACAGGAAAGATTAATACTACTTGATTACAATAGACTGTTAATTGTTAACAAATTTTATGTCAAACGAGACTGGTCGTGCGTGTTTTACATTTCGACTTGGCGTCACTGCGTCACATCTAAAATTGAAAGCCTGTGAATGCCTCTTTAATGTCTTTAACTTTGATGATGATACATTTTATTTACTAATAATAATTATTAACATGGAATTAATAATTAGTTGTTATTCATAGCTACTTGGTAATCATAATGTAATACATTACAGTAATTCCATGACTTTAACAAATGATTTTATAAAATTCCAAATAATGTTTCTTATACTATACATAAATGTATGGAACGACGTGATATGAACCGGTCATTCATCAGCACAGTGAAGTTGAAATGTGAGTGACAGAAATCTATGAAAAATTGTACGAGTAAGAATAGGAACATTTGTAAATGTTCTTGTGAAAAATAATATCACGTACCTAAAACGAAAATAAATGTGAACAATTATTAATTTATATTCTATTCAAAATTGTGATGTGATGTGACGGCTGTTAAGGATGGAAATAAAAGATTTCATCTGCCTCTTCTCGTCATTACAAAAATCTTATGGTTACAAGATCTAGTCATCCATTAATATGTACCTCCTCTAATCTATAAAAATATAAACAAGGCAGCAAATACCTTGAAATGTAATAAGATAATAACCATAAAAATATAAAAATAAGTTTATATAGATGTAAAATGTTTCTTGATATGAAAAGTGAAAACTTACTAATCGTTTATTTGTTGACGCAATTACTTACTATTATTTATTATGTATTATACTAATATCCATTGAAACTTAAATGTCAACAATTGCGTTAATTTTGGACTTATGAACGGCACATGTTGACCGCAATATCATTTAGAACCTTCGAAAAAGCATTATTATGAATAAACATACTAGTGTCTTCAATTTATTCCGACTTTGTTTTTCAAATTACAATGACAAAAGTGCTTTAGATTATGATTCCTTGACTTAAACTGCATACATTCTTTCATTGCTAGACGAGGTTGCACTTTTTGGATCTTGTTCTTTCATTCAAACACGAGCCATAATCCACAATATACCAACTGCCTAATTGTTCGCCAACCGAATATTAACTGCCTCATCGTTCACAAATCAAACTCAACTTTTACAGCGAATATAAAGACGTTTAATGTTTCAGCACGCAAAAAAAGTTGGTTAGGAGTTGGGATCGCCACGCCACCATCACCTATCCACGGTCCAAGGAGAAAGCAGGAGAAAGCATAAACTGAGAATAGAACTTGGCGATGTTTCTTCAGTTGTGCGTAACAAGAGGGGGCGCGTCTCTCATCATGTCTCATGCTATGTTGTCGTACAATAGTGTATGTCGTGTAATACAATGGTTCTCATTTTCATGTATTTATATGAAAAGAAAGAAAATGAATTTTGAGTATCATATCATAATTCATAAAAATTCATAACCATTCTTTTATTTCATATTTTTTTGATTTGTGGTACACCGTACGACCGTACACAGTGAACAACTTGAATGCTGGGCGATGGCAATACATTTCATGCATCATCAACATCGGGCCCTTAAGAGTTTTGTCATTATGAATTCCAAGTATATGAACATCACAATATTTTTAATTTGTAAGGATGTAGCCAAAACTTACATTTTCAAGTGCTACAGCAATAAAAGCACGACACGTCATTATCATTTGATCAATAGTGCCTTATGCAGTATTAGTTAAGCCCGTATTTTGTTTATTGTACATAATATAAAATATAATATTGTGACAGCATACTCATTTGTAAAAAATAACGCCTATAATATAATTACTAGTAATGACCTAATGACGTGCGTAATTATATGATGATTTCTACTTTCATACTTAATTACANCATACTTAATTACATAAAGTATCACTTATCACATTCACTGTTCGCATTCTTAGTTGCACAACTGCACCCGATCGTAATCAAAGTAATCATACTCAATGCCATGCACAATACATAATTCAACAATCCAAGAACAAGATTGACAAACATTCATTTGGCATTCAGCATAATAATCATTGTAAGTATGATTGAGAACACATTGTAATATTTTGAATGTATATTTGGGCTTCATATATAAAATAGATAGTCACAAAAGTATATAATTAGCAATTTAGCATTAGATAGAAAGCAATGAAAGCATTCGCAAACTCTCATTCAACACAGAATGCAACAACATTAAAAATTCACGGTCATTACAACGGCAATGCAAAAGTTTGCCATTGTCATTTTCACTTCTCAGCTTTAAAAAGTACAAGTACAACGTACAAAGAATAAACTTTTTTCCAATCAAGTTTTACAGTTGATGTTCCTGGGAATCCTTACGTGATGATGAGATTGGGAGTGAACTTGTCCGGTTCTCTAGCATTTCCACGGAGTCGCAAGTGGATGTATTTGTGACCAATTTGACTTGGGATGCGTCTCCATCCCCCCGAGTGACACAAAGGCTGACTGATTTCCCATTACAGTTTTGGAGACCGTTGTTGGGCGACCCGTTATTCCTTGTGTTGAGGGATGTGGACAATGTGTCAATGGCAAGGCGGGTGACCGGCGGGCCTTTCTCTGTGTTCAGTAACGCAAAATTGGACTCTGGTGAAGGCGGCACAGAAGTATACACATGTGTAGACACTACGGACTTGCCCATCATGGATCCAGCTCGACTCGCTCTCGCTCCCATGTTTGGTCTGGGTTGGTAGCAACAACTCCCGCTGTTCCGTTGTTCTCTCCATCGGGCGAATGTACGCTTCAACAATGCAGCGACCTGTGTCCCAAATTACATGAAAACAGATATCCATTAAGTTTGCTAATAACTAAAAGAACTAGGACCACGATTCGACAAAAGACAGCACAGACAGACACTTGTCCTTGAGAGTCATTGTATACTATAGGACTATAACTATTATTTACGCAATATAAACTTGCCACACAAGCTTTATAATGTATGGGTTTTCCTATAGTATTTTGGCTGTCATGTCGCCCTTCAACTTTTTCAAGACAATAAGGAAGTAAAGATGAAAGTGGAGTCCACGGGGATTCCTGTGTAATCGAATTCCTCTCTGTGAAGTTCTACATCTGCAATATAGCAAGGAAAGAAGACTGCTTCTTCTTGCTACACAGCACAGCACGACGATAAGTAGATTACTTTCTACGAATTTTTTCGTGTCGAGATGAACTTAAGAATTGGCCACGTGTGTGTACCAAATTCTTGCACGGAATAATTTGTATATAATCTAAAAGTTAACAATTCGCTATTAAACTGGAACAACTGTAAAAACATAAATACAAATACAAACTAAACATTATGCATTACGGATGAATCAGTAAACAAAAAAATTGTGCACTGTTGGAGCCGCCGGGTGCGGAAATATACTCGAAAATGGTTAAGGACTCTTCACGATCAAGTGGAAAGGTGTTTGAGACCCTTTGCTTTGATTTTCGTTTTGAAAGGTAAAGTTTACTGTCACTTCAACTTTGGAAAACATTGTTTTCCTTTTTGGAAAAGTAAAAATCGCTTTCCTTTTCCAAATGGGGTTTGCTGTCGTTTGCGACTCGAGATTCACTTGAACCTTTCTGCCACGAGGCATTGATCGTTTCTGTGGCTTATGGCTTCTCCTCTTTTACATCGTTTGCATTTTTGATATGAAACTGCGAATGCGACGCAGTACGAAAATACGATGGTCTTATAGGATTGCTTAAAAAGCATGAAATTGAACATATAGGATTTTATTATGGCCGGATTACTCATTTCCAGATATGTAATGAAAATAACCGGAATGATGCAACAGGTAATTACTTCGTCTTGTGGTATTACATTTGAGTTCACATGTTGCAAGGAAAATGATGAAATTAGCATATGAAGTCAACAGAAACACCAGGCATAAATGAGTAAACGAAGATGAATAAAATACTAGAACGTCTGTCTGCACGCCGTCAGCTTGCAAAAATGATGAGTCTTGTTTTCTCTATAAAAACCTATAACCTTTCATGTTATGTGCCTTTTGCAACAATTCTATATTTACACGAGAAGGAAACGTCTAAAGCTTTTATCGTTATTACTTCCGTTCTGCTCATCAACAGACATTAAAGGTTAATTTGTGTGATTTGAGGGCCAACAAAATACAATTTTCACGCAAAGGCGGTTTTGTGGTTGTGACCACACAAAAAATGAAGTTGATGCCGGTCACTTTTCCTCATGACTTTAAGCACGGAAGGATGATAAAGGAGAAAGTTCTTTTTTGGCAGGTTTCGTGTTTCCGCTATTTTTGTGTTGTTTTGTTATGAAAAGTAAGGAAATGCTTAACCCACTCAACACAAGTCCTGACTCGCGACCTTAAACCCAACGTGGCCATTAATACGAAAGCAAGTTACGTGGGCTGTTGAGGTTTTAAGCTCAACTGGAGGGAAAGTTTTTCAGCTCTCCACATCATTAAGTTGATTGCTTTCTATACCCCTCCTCTCTCGTCTTTTGTCAGTGATGATACTTGACGTTGTTGGAAAGCATTTGTCGTTATAAGCATTTATTTGTCGTTCGTGCTTACGCTTACCTCTCCGTTGAAGTAACAAAAAATGAGAGCAACCAGGAATCCTTGCAATCCGTCCACAATGTCATTCGCGTAAAAGTATAACTCTGCCCAGAAGCAAACTCCCGTTCCAGAGGGAGGTCGGTAAATCGTCACTATGAAATGAACTCCAAAAAGTGGGAGCAGCACTAAAGTTGCCCGCACTGCTTTCCTGGAAATTCAAAAGATTATGACTATATGGATGACACAAAAGCAAAAGCGACGGCGACTGCGACCGAATTTTGGTATTACTATTATATATAATATACTTCCACCAAAAATGAAAATCTCTCTTTCCCGTCTGCGCTGGCTCACGTTTCACCTTTCAACAAGTTGCTTGAAGCGGAAACGCACCAAAAAACTTACAACTTTATATAAAAGTTACAAAACGCGCGTGTATCCACACTACATTTCAATTTTTTAAAACGACAGTTTTCTACGAAAAAAAAGTTTTTTTATCCTATATCTAAAGCTAATACAGAAATATAAAGTGACACTTAGAAAATTGCTCTATGGTTATATATTTCCATTTTTGCAATTGAAGTGACTTTGTCTTGTGTGTGTGGGAATGCAATGCAGTAAGTTTTTGTAAACTTGAACTTTTCCATTGTTCGTTGATATTTTGCACTCTGTGTAAGAAACAACAGTAGCAGAAACAAAAGAGCAAATTACGTTTCGATCAAAATGATGGATAAGAGGATTAGATACGCAGCCTAGAAAATAAATCACGTTCGTGTTGTCTTCACACAAAGATAAAGGCTGGAGGTTACGTCGACGCTGCAAAGTTTATGTGACTTGACGACTTGAGACAAAAGCAGATGCTCTCTCAATTCTATACGAAAGAATGAAAAGAAACCAAAAAAACAAAGAATCTTTCACACAGCAGCTGAGGGACAAAAAAAACCAACTCACAGAAACACAAAATTCCTGGACAACTGGAAATTTTGAAAGACTATACAAGCATTTGTAGTGGAACGGAAGTGACTTTTGAGCTTTTGAGATCCGGAGCCGGACCAACAATAAAGACCCGAGTCACAGGCACACGCTGTGAAATCGAGAAGGTGTGGCCATCTCCTATAAAATAAAAGTTTAAAGAAATAATACCCTTTAATTAAATTAAAAGTAACAAAACTCTATTAAAAAGCTATGCTTGTTAAAAAAGATCCACAAAATATAAAAGCATTCTAATTGAACAATTAAATTTTTTAACACAATCACAATCTAGGGTAGTAAATTAAAACAAAGTTTGGAATTGCCCATGCATTTTGATAAGATAAAAATCATGTTTCTCTTTTTAAAAAAACCTAATTAACATGAAGTAGCATTTAGGGGGAAAATAAACGAGAAACCTTTCCGGATTTAAGGGTAATTGAATTCAAATGGCCTGGTTCCCTAAAGTTGTTTCTGTAATCCTTTTGCTGACTCACGCCGGAAGTTGGAACTTGGAAAGTCGTAAAGATCTAAAGTCTTAATCCTGCAATCAAATTCCTTCTCATCTCGCCAAGAAAGCTTTCCTTGCACAGTAAAAGTAACAAAATGAACTGAAACTTTGCTTCATTCTGACTAACTTAACTTTCTGCATAACACAGATTTTCTCTACAGCAAAAGCATGAAAAGTGACACAAATAAATTATACAACCTTTCCGTTCAATAAAGGAACACACACATATACCAAGAAGATCTGCTGCTATTACAAGATACGTAAGAACAACAAACGAAGGTTAATTTACTGAACAAGTTAGTAAGTAAAGGAAAGCTGCATGTGGTAGAAAAGCAGGAAATCGCATCACCACGCTTACAAAACGGTTTACTCGCAATTTACATCGGTCACAAAGTCACATTGGTCTGGTCTAGCAAATTGTACAATACCTCAAAAAAACATGATGATTCAACTATATACCAAGAATTCGTTATGTTGGTCAAATAATTTAGTGTGTCTATTTTTGTAGACGACTGACATTACGCAAAAACGTGACATCAGAGCCCAAGCCAGAGGCAGACTCATATATTGGACTTTGACATTGGCCTTTTGAAACATGGCATGGCGTGTCATTATGTTCTCTACAACGAGTCTGACGTGAAGTATATGACCGACAGGTAAAGAGAATTAATATGAAATGATGAAATAGAAGCAAGAGTGCGGGGTCGATACGAGCTTTTGGTAATGAACAAGTACACACTTTGTATATTTGCCTTTAATTCGTAAAAATGAAAGTGTTGTTTCTGTTACGTTTTACGTACCTGTATTGACTCGGCTCTTGGGTGTGGGTTGCTCGTAATTTTGTCACCAAGACACGGATGATGTTGATCAAGAAGAGAACATTGATCTGCTTTCAAAAAATACACTATTTTAATTTTATAGTCTGATTCTGATAGCGTTTGGAGCTGCATCAAAAGCGATGAAAGCACGCGTAATAGTAATAATCTATGTATTATTTATAGTCCTTCAACTTAGGCTCCAACGCATTAAATACAAAAAGCGTGGGTGGTGTAATAGTGTAATTCAATACAAGTTCACCACTTAGGAAAATTCTTGGTATTACGCTAATGAATTTCCCTGAATGAATGGTGTTATTCAATATTCAAGTCATTTATAAGCCGGTATTACAATTTTTAGTGTCATCGTGTACCATAAATCGTGTATGTACCTTCAAAGTAACAACAACGCTTCATCCGTTCCAACAGTATTGAATATCTGTGTCTTGTAATGTTGTAATATGAAACATTGGCATACTCATGACTCAGATCAAATATTAATATGTTAATCAATACTGTTAATTAGGATGATACTAACAATGATTTTAAAGTTGCAATCTACTTAAAACATGGAAAAGGCTTACGAGAAGACTGAGAAGACTAGGACCGTTGAGTGCCCACTCCCAAGTCTCCTGAGGAACAACCCAGCAGTGATCATCAGCAGATATAAGGCGGAACCCCGCGTAGAAAGCCGTAGGAACGATGGGAAATACTGAAAGATACGCAGAGTATACAATATATTACATAAAGTATAAAAAGTTCAATGTGGTCCAATGGGAGAAAACCAAGAGGTAATCTCAAGAAGTAATCAATGAGAAAGTAATTAAACGCCATTATCGACATTTTAATCACAGTTTCCCAAGCATAAACGTATTAAAGCGGAGAAAAACATAGAGAAAGCATGGAGAAAGCACGAGAGCAGAACGCGAGACCGAATAGAAGACGGTACGACGAACGAGTTAAAATACAAATCCTGAGGGAATGACAATTCCTCTTGACTGTTCATTGGAAAGCCTTTGTGGTTCCTTGAAGAAGAAGAAGAGTGGCTTGCATGTCGCTAAAGCTGAAGCTGATACAATTAACCCAATTAACTTCTTCTTACAAAATGAATTTGGAGGAATCAAGAGGCTTAGGACAAAACTCAGTGACGCTCCCTAAAGTAGTCTCCAAAGCCCTTTCAATTACTCGAAAAAGGTCGCTGTCTGCTCTTCCCTTTAGAATCATCGTTTCAGCTACTCTTCCAGTCAAAGACAAATATTTGCTGTAATACACGGTAATGGAAATGATGTTGAGATTTATAGTAGCAACTTTCTTCCTTTTATGCAAATACAAATGGGATATGCTATATCCATCGTTTGTAAAGTGAAACCATAGTAGATTGCACTTCCTTTAGAATACACAAAATTATGCAGCAACTATCGACCTTTGAAATGTGATACGACATATATAATTTAATACAATATTTGTATTTTCTGCCTACATTTTCGGAAGACACTACTCATTTTTTATTCATTTTCAACTCAAACTGCATCCCCCATGGTCGTCAATTTGTCTAATTCAGTCTACGGCTCTCGTTCTGAACGTATCCCACGCAATTTTTGATGTGGTCATCCTGACGAGACCTCAATTAGTCACGATGATTACCCACAACAAAGCTAATTAAGTGGCGTGACGTGTGTAATATCATTGTGAGCTAGTGTATGTGATATCGACGTGGGTGATGCTGGAATGGAACACTGAAGAGGTCCGAACGTGGTATTTAATCGTAATCAAACGTAATTAAGAGACACACTCACCCCATCCAATAAGGTAGAACACGAGAAGTGACTTTTGTTCTGCGAACGCAGCAGCGATGAGTTTGTGAAGATAGAAACCTTCACAGAACATCCACATGTAGTTGGTCATTCGGGAATACTTTGTCAAAATGAAGAGGAGTCGACAGGCTACGCCATTCTGCACATAGCAAACAGGAGAGTTTCAGCTTCAAACCCACACATACATGAAATACACTCCAGGACGAAAAAGATAGAAAGGCAAAGTGCAAACACATTTTGCCCAGCGATCTTTCCATCCCTTCAGAAAGCACTTAGATTTTTGGCGAATGTTTGGAATAGTATTATGTGCTAGCCATCAATGTTTTACATCATTTATGATGGAAGTGTTTCCGTCTGAGTTGAGTTCGTTCAGAATCACTGTAGTTTTAAAGGCAATCACGAGAATTCCGTTTAGCATCATGGAAATGAAAAGGTTTTGATGAAGAATAATGCGATGTACTCGAAGTTGCCTGGAAAAAGGAAATTAAATAGAAATGAAGCATTATCAAGCTTTTCGTCGAAACGTGGGCGAAGAATTTTTAATACCGCTGGATTAAGTGAGAGTAAAGCGCTCGAACAAATCAAGCATTGTTGTTAAGTATGAAAAGAAAGAAAAGAATTTTCAATCCTCCTTCTGCTTTTAATTCGCAACTTTTCTCAAGTGCCTTATAGATTTACGAGAACGAAAAAATGTATTAAAACCCTATTCCGAAAAAGTTCTTCGAAAATCGGTAAGACGCAAAGACGCCATGTACATTTAGTGGTGGCCGGACACCATGCGGTCTTGTCTGTACAGTATCGATCTGGATCATTTCACTTCTTTTCATCATTTTTACATATTTGCCAAATTCATTCAAAAAGGGATTTTCTTTTTTTATGTTTACAGTTTGGTTTTATAACTAAGCTTTTTTATTCTCGAATTTCAAAGACTTGGGTTTTGTATTTTGTATACCAAACAAAAAATCAAAGAAGCAGTCTACGAAAACCAGACAAACGCAAAGGAGTATAATAGAGAATAATGACAGCCGTCATCTCCACGTTTACAAGGAGAATGTATAGAGAAATTATGCAAAGTAGGATAAAATGGAGGAGATTATGGCTTGTGATTTGACTGGTGGAATAAGGAAGGAACGTTTTCAATATGTCGCCGTTCTCCAGCTTTTACTGTCACTCTCACTTTGGTCTATCTTTATAAAAAATGGATTTCGTTCGTTCATATGCTAAAAAGATAATGTGTCGTCTCAGCATTCATTCGAACACGTGTGAATTCAAAAATGCATGTTTGTGATGGTTCAGGTGAGAACGAAACGGCTTACTTGAAAGCAAAGAAAATGAATAGGGCTGGTACAATGGCGATTATGGACACAAAATAGGCGACAACGTGAACATAAGCTCGTCTCTGCTGAAGATTCACGGTTGCTGATCCACATTCAGTGTAATTTGTCCATTCTTGTCCTTTGTTTCGGTGCCATGTTCCATTCAGCTCACATTGTTTTTCTGCCATTACTATACATTCCAAAACACATAATTAGCATCGTATAAATGAACGTTGAATTAATTAAGTGTACAGCAAATTATAGCAGTCGCCGGTGACGAAGACAGATTAATATAATTTGACTTAATTTCGTTCCAAGTTCATAATTTCAGACAAGGAATAATGTTTACAGACATGTTTGTAGGAGAGATAGTGCATGTGCTCTTGCAGTTTGTAAAGTTAGCGTCAAGTTAGGAAACAGCCCATAAACACCACGATCGTGGGAAAGTTGGACGCTATTCACCTGAATGTAAGTAAACACAACGACATGTGTTGCTGAGTAAGAGTAAAAGTTTATTTTTACCGACACACAAAGTGCGAATTGACAGATTTATGACTGCTTACAACGACTCAGTGTTACTGTACATACAAATACACGAGGACTACTAACAACCCAAACAGTCTGGTGAGACTTGAGAGCATAAGAAATTCTAGGTATATTAGCGATTCAGTATGCATAATTGCACTAAAACAGCATACAAAATCCCGTGTGGTATGGTATTCACAGTCGACTTGATAGGACAGGAGCTTTTGATGTGTCTCTATCGCTTGGAAGCAGACTCGTGCTCGTTTTTCCTCTTGGGATTTTGTCCAGATTTTGCAGAACAGAAGTGACTTAACATTAGTCTTTCCTTGTGGAAGTGAGGCTTCCTATTGTCAAGAAGAGATTCATATTTTTGGGATGATGCAGATGCATTGAGAAAAAAATCTTGTTGAACACCTCGTCGAGGATGTCTGCCGTCGCGAGTTGTGTGTGTATACGGATTTTTTAAGCTCTCACAAAAGCAAAACCAAAAGCAAGGAAACTGAACACGAGAAAGTGGGAAGATTATCTTTTCTCCGAACGAGAAATCCCCGAGGTAAAAATCAAAGAAAGTCTCATTCTTTAGCCTCGAGGACATATAGAAAACAAGTGACCTTGATGATGGTGAAAGAAACTCGAGGATTCCTAAATCTTATCGACTAAGAAAAGAGGCGTTCAAGCAAACGTTCAGTGACAACAAGGAACTTCTCATTGAATTATCAGTGATTAGTTTGGTAGGACACGCTCATTCGATTCCAGGCGCTGTACGTGCAAGAGGCCATCAACTGCTTGTTGTTCCTTTCGGCGCTTTCTCTCCTCTTGACAAGAATCAGTTGAGAAGTGAATGCCAAGTAGCTAATAGTACACAGTGTAGCGGTAGCATACATTCCTTTTGACAGAAATGGATTGAATTTTTGTCAAGCTTGACACGTTGACTGGATTGAAAAAAATCAAAACTTTTTCCCACGAGGAGGATGTGTTACTGATTCAAGAGATGGAATGGACTACCATGTGCACATTTCGGCTCTTAGAACGGTCCAAATAGTGATTGTGATGTTTGCCAAGTAGCATTTCAACGATGCCTGTCAACTCAACAAGAGTAGTGAAAGAGGGATTTACTGACAATCGCCTGTTTTCATGGCCTTTCTGGTCATTCCTCATCCGTAAATGCGAAGGGAGGGGACAAACTTACTTCGTAGTTTAAAAGCTTTGCAATATCATCTCAATTTCCTTTGCTTACGCCTTTTTTAAGGAGGTTAGATGATGAAGAAGATGGAGAACCAATTGACGCAACTACAAGATCAATTTCAGCGGAAAAGTGCCTTAAGGAAAGCTAATATTCTTTCAGACGTCGCAGTCAGTTTGCTTCAATAGTTCTACATCGTATTTTACAACAGTTGTGTTGGATATGCACAATATTGCTTCATCATCTCATCTCACTTTGATACCCTTACGAAGCGCCACTTGTGTTCGGAGTCCAGACGTACCAAGTTACGCAATGGAGAGGTAATGCATATTCTTATATGCATTCCCTTTTATTTAATAGCGTTACTGATCTTCCTATTATATGCTAAAGTTAGGAAATGCAATATTTCAGGCCATACAATAACCCTTCTGAAGATTCCACTTTCTCAGAGATGTTACAAAGTAAGAATTTGCAGTAAAGGCACAATTGGATTTACATTTCAATAAGATTCCAGGAAATGGAATCAAAAAAGTGCATTTGAATATGGTCAGGGTGCACTAAAGGATTTGGCCAATAAGAAATGACATTCATTTCTCCACTGCATTTATCAATTGGGGCATACACTATCTCCCAGGGAAGTGGAAGCTTTCAAGCCTCTTTATCAAAAGTATGAGAAATGCCCTGATAAATGCAATGGGAAGAGATACGAAACTGAGAAGAAGATAGGAAGGGTTATTCTGTTGTCGGTCAGCTTTTTCATGCCCAAGGTGAGCAGCATTGACCACCAACCGATATTCGGAAGAAGACATTCTTGCAGACGTCGTCAACACGGGAAACATGTTCTGGAGAAATGCTATGTGGAGGAAGCGCGGGTGAATTACCACGAGAAGCACTTCATCATCCTAATGGCCCATTGCAAGAGGCCTTCTCCACTTTCTCCTGTCTTCCCCTCGTTTCTCTTGCTGAGAGAAACTCCTCTCCGACCACCAATTCATCTCTTGCGACTTTCCCTTTTGTGTACCCGTTGTTCTGTTGTCTCACAAAAAGTCCCACGGCAAGTAAGCAAAGGCAACATGATATCTTCTCTTGCGCTAAATCGACTAATGCGAAATTAAGACGAACACGCAACTCTTTCTGAGTCATTAGGCAAATCTACACCTTCGTCACATTTTTCGTTCTTCCCATCCATTTACCTCACAACACGACACAACAAACTGTACAATATCAACTTACATGAACATGACGGTGGCTCAATCCTTGAATAGATGTAGCGGGGACAAAACTTCTTTGCAGTTTTGCCAGGTTTTGTGGCTGGCCAACATTGCCAGCCGTCCCAGGTTGGTGGACACAGTGTTCCATTTTCTAAAAAAAAGAAACAAATACCCACCTGATTATAGTAGGAACAGTTGACGTTTTCCCATGCTAAGATAGTATAAATGCACCTAGTATGAATACTCTGATACTGTCTATCATGAACACATAATTCTAAGTTCCAAGAATACCGGCTTTTACCATACTATAACAATAAATTAATGCCAGTATTTCCTTCCTCGCCATCCAACCTTCAACGATCCAACCTTTCAGGACTGGAACTCTTTTTACATACCTGATGCATTGTTTTTTCGTCTACGTCTTACTTAACTTCATTTTTTGAAGAAATAAACAAAGAAAACAACGTCAAGGACTCGGTGTCTACCGTCTAGCCATTCTACAGTGTCTTGTCTTCCATTAGCGCAAAGGAAAAACTTAGAAAGTCTGTCTAATTAGGTCGTCCTTGTGTCCACCTGTCCTACCAAACCGTACCCAATTTTGGTGCTACAAAGCATGAATAAACGTTGGTGGAACAACAGCGTCACAAGCAGAAGCGCACTTGTACAAAAGACATTAATTAATTTACAATTTGAACGGTTCA
>JABASF010001836.1:0-18793 GCA_019776145.1 Harlomillsia oculata
TAAACGCATTACGCCAAAAGTACACATTAGAATAGTCTTAGTCTGTTTCGACTATGAAACAAACTAGTACAAGTAGTAGGTACTGTGTGGTATGATATTTTACTACTAGAAAAGCTCCGCTTCAGTGGTTGTTTGAGTTGTTTCATCTGCAAGGTTTTATGAGTTTTTGAAGTTTTGACTTGATTTGCACTTGGGTTTGGGTTGTGAATGAATGGAGTGTGTGGGAACGGAAATGTTGCGGAACGGCTTGATTGCAGAATCTGCAATCTGCAAAGGGTGTGATTGTGATGCTATCCTTTTATGCTCTGTCAATGGGAAAATTCTTAATAGAATTCTCAATGTAATCCTTCTTTTAACCAATACAAAAGTACAGAATTATTGTTTTCAATTATATAAGACATTCCACTAAAAATTACAGTGTGAATTTTTCATTCCATTTTTTAATTATTATGACTTTTCTAAATTAGAATTGACATAAAAGGCAAAGGTTTGTATTATACATTTTGTTTCCTACATTACATATGAATCAGTTAAACACAAAATGAAGCATGAAGCACCTTACTATAACTTGCTTCAATGAGCTGAATACAAACGCACACAGGCTATCTTGCTAAGTCATTTCGTGTGGAAAATCCTTATTATATGATATGAACATTGTTTCATCGTCATCGTTGTTAGCTGCTAATTATTATGTGTCGTATCAGTCGTATGGTATGGAGTCGTATCGTATGAATCGTATCGTATGAATCGTATGCGTATCGTCATCGTCATCATCGTCCTATGACATTCGAAAGAACTATGTGGTCTTTATCTTTAAACATCATTTAAAGGCATTCTTTAAAAAATTGTAAAGTAAATATCTTTAAAAGTAAAGGATAACTTTTAAACCATTCAAGCTGAAAAAAAGCATTCCCCTACTTTGCATGGTCTATATCCTAGTAAGATCCTAACCTCCTACGTGCACAAATGTACATATTCATTTATTGTGATCTGTCATCTCAAATTTTTGCAATGACAAACTTAGAAATAAAAGAAAGCTTCAAATTGGTCAGCTAAAAGTGCACCTCAGTGTCCCTTTTACTTTGCCACTGACCAAGGATTGCATTTACTACAACCCACACAGCGAAAATGGTTGAAAGACTCAGGAAATATACTCTAGTGTACCATATAAACGATGTAACTAACTAGTAACCTAAATACCTTTGCAGCGCTGTATAAACGCAGAAATGCTTGTCGTTTGTAGACATACATGGAAAGCCGTTACGTGCGACAGCCTGTTTGTCTTCCTCATCGCCACACATTTTAATTTTACTGTCGCGCATAATGGCACATTACGTTCACCTGCTTCATTCCTTGCTGATGACTGTCTGTCTCACCTCAAACTGCATTCCTGCAGGTTTTGCCCTGTTATCATTATGTTTGTGTGTATGAGAAGCAAATTAATGACATTTGTTCACTTACTGTTCTACAAAAGTGAATGACAAGAATTATGGGACTTTATTTGTCAGAGATGTTCTTGTTCATAAGTTCTGATTAGAGGTAGAGGTCGACAGTTTCAGTTGTTGATATTTATACTGATACTGACCTTTTTCCAGCTCAATGCATGCTTGATGCTACAAATATACTTTACAGCGTTACTTTCACGTTTGCCATTTACACCTTGGGCATTGGGCATTGGGTTCTATACTACGACTTGTATACTATGCCATTGCCACTACTACAGACTACAGCACATAAATTCCTTGTTTTGTTGCATTCATGGGTATGTAGAACGGACGAGCACCTTTAGTTTTGATATTTTATTATGTGCTAAATATAAAAAAAGTGGATCAATGAACATTGGTGCCATCAATCATACCGATATGGCAAAGATACATATGCCATTGGATGAGCATGGCTCAACTTCTGTTCGTACCAAGAACACCAAAAAGTGAATCTATAGACCTGTCATTCATAAAAGTCGAGTCTCCATCTTGAATTTTAGTACCAGCCACTTTTTGTCTTGTCCATGCAGCAATAAATAATCTTATCGACGATTGCCTCTAAGCGAAATGTCAAATGCCTGTGTGCCATCAAATGCAAACAACCGTTAAGAATGTGCATTTTCGTTTCTTCTTCACAGTTCCCATTCGCAGTTCTGGCCTTCAAGCTGAAGTTGGACTTCACGAGTTCATTCAAGTATAAAACGAAAACCTAAAGCCAGGCTAAAAACATTTCCTTTTCTTCTGCATTGCATTCTCACAAGAATTTATTCGCATTGCAGAAAAGACAAACACATAAGAAATAGAGCCAAGAGAGTCTGCATTGTAGAAAACACCCGTTACGAGTTACGACTGAAGAAAACAAGTTAAGCTCACAATGAAAATGTCACTGAAGTTGACAACTTAATTGAAAGTCGATTTGTCAGTGACAAATGAAGGAAATGATATTCTTATGACAAAAACATGGTAAAAATGTTAGTTCCTTAGTTCCTTTGTTAGTTGTGAGAGTGTGTGACATTTATGAAATCGAAAAAATGGCAAACAATCAAGCAATAATAATGAATAATGACATTCACTTTCAACTGGTATTTAGCTCCTGATTTGTTTTGAACAAAATAGAAAATATGTTTGTACCTAGTAAACTGAAACTTTAAAAGGTATGTATAAATATAGTCTATTATAACAATGTGTATCTTCTGCTCTGTAACTTCTGTAGACTAGAAAAACGGAACACTTGCCATTTTCACATTTTCTCATACTATAGACTTGTAACTACTTACTACTAGTACAATAATGTTTTCCTGCTATCTCATCCAACTTTTTGTGACCTTAATGCACGAATCTTGTGATTCTCTAATTTGATTATTCCCTTATTTCCATTCCATCAAATTATCGGATAACGTATTACACTGATTTTGACAGTACAGTACGTGTATTTAATCTTGTATCACTGTCATGTTTTCAAGTTACAGAAGCTCCTTGTAGCAAAGCAAGCCGACTTTTCCGATTCCTTAGGAATCAGGTCGCAAAAATGTGCAAGATAATCCTGAATAGAAACGAAATGTATACTTTTTTCTTAAGTCATACATTATGTTTCGAGGATTAAAGTCTTTTTATTTGATGTTTCGATGCGCCTTGTCGGCTTGTGTCTGTTGTATGTTGTCTTCATTTCATTCTCTTGGATTGGCAAAAAATGTTCAGATTGCGTGTTTGGATTCTCAGCATGAAATCTTCCATCAAATCATACCCCATGATAGGAATAGTTTGTGAAAAATACGATAAAATAGCCAATTGCATATGAAACAGCTTTCTATAGCTATTCTATATGTAGCAAGCTTCTAAAAACAGGTTTCAGTTTCAATACATTTCCATTTCTATAATAAATAATAAGACATTATAAAAATATTTGTAAAAAAAAGAAGAAAAGTACGTATATTGTAGTACTAGTACTACATACAGCAAACTCTTACTTTTAAATATCAAATCATAATATTTGACTTCTGCATATTGCAGTATTTCGTGCTCGTCTGTGCCCAACTACCCAACAACAAACTGTAGAATAGTTTAATATTGAAAAAATAATTAATTGAACTATAATCTAATAATAATTGTTCAAATAGTAGAAATCCACAACTGTCACTTATTAATATGCTTTACGTCATGAAAAACGTCATTTAGCTGTTATACCTATAATAATCTAATCATTCTGATAAGCTTGACGTTAGTGCTATCATGTTTATCTCATAAGTAGGAGTATATAAGCTTTTGAGTATGAATTAATAGCCCAAAATTCTCTTTCGTGTGAATGGAATGTTTATTATATGCCCGCTTTCAACTGCTCCTAAAATTGCAGTGGAGACGCTGCATTATACGACTAAATATGCTCGTTGTGCATGCAGATGAAGCGTAATTTAAATTCTTGCTTGAAATAACGACTTGCACTTTACTTGATGCACACTTATTCCTCCTTTATTTGAAGTCATTAAAAGACCTTGCCTTGGTCCGAGTTTTGTCGTAATCTCTGGATGAGGATGAAGATGCGTGACGTGATGCAATAATATGCAGTCAAATAATCGTAGAATCAAAACAGTTTTGTGGGCCAGTGTCCATACAAGTCCCGGTGGAGGTAACCACTTCTTTGGCCAGGATTGTGTCTCACGACCAAAGCCTGGGGGCTTCAATGAAGATGCGCTTAAGATCATTGCCCTGACCGGCCGGAAACAAAACATAAGCCCACCAACTTCATGTTCTTCATGTTCTCTCTTTTCATGTCGTGCCATTACGGCAAGTCTCAAGACTCAAGCTTATAGTGAAAATTGCTGTAGAGCAGAAGATGATTGTAATTCACGGGGGGATAGCAGGAAGACATTCCTTTTATGTTACATTAGTTACAATGTATGAACAAATGAGATCTACGCACATGCTTCGTGCACCTGTGCCCTCTCCGACGACCAAATCCCATCTTCACACGATCAAATCCTATATGCTACAATGGGTTTAAACAATTGTAAATCTGAAACTCATCCAGTCTGAGTACACTGCTCTTTAAAATCTCTTGGGAATCCGTGCAGAATGAAGTTGTACTATGAAGATGCTTTCACCGAATCATGCAAAAGTGTCAATTTACCTAATGTCTTGGCAGAGCTTCTGTAAATGAAGACATGGCGATTATTTTGTCATTTTATTACCGCTCGTTGTCGTTGCATGAAGTTCATACATGCTGAGGTTGTTTGTGACGTTGTAATGTAGGACTTGAATGGACTTTTAAAAGATCCATTAAACTGCAGCCTGCATCTATTGCATTGCCCTGCGTGAAGTGTGTAACGCCAAGGTTTCGCACAAAACAATTCATCTCCATCCATTCAATTCATGAATTGCATTCTCAAACTGTACAATTGTGAGCAAAGTGCATTGTGTGTACATTATTCGAGTCTTGGGAGCATTTCTTCGTACGCCTTACATTGCCTTACAAGGAGAGAAGCACTCAAAGTTTCAAAATCTCTCTCAAGAGAGTCAAAGATGCCATAAGGGTTTAAGAAGTAGAAGAATTGCATTTTAGTGTATCTTCCATCGTTCCATCCCAAGTTCTCAGTTGCAACTTGCAACTGACTTTTCTATTGCAGAGCTCAAGCTTAAAGGGGTTTTTCATCCCTGCACTATACCAAATACCAAACAAACTGAACAAACGGCAAAGGCACAGAAACTTGATTCAAACGGGGAAACCGTACAATTGCCATATGCCAGTTTGATAACGTTCGCACTCGTATCATGAAAGCTTCGTATAAGCTGTACAAGGCTTAAAATGAAAGGAGAGAGTTGAGGGAACCATACGACTGAATGGAATGGGCCAAGGAGTGTCAGTCGTTAGCCGTCGTTCGTATAGAACTTATAGGGATTGACTCATATGGGCTGTTCCTCCGAGTTACGCAGGGACAACACAAGGCCCATTAGTCAATATAGTCACCATTTTTATGTGTCATCCACAGTTCTGTTCATAGTTCATCAGTTTTATTAAAATATAGTGGTGAAAGTTCTAATAAAGAGAGTTAAAATTCAGTTTGTACGTGGGTGGAACATTCTGTGTATGCTAGGCACGGTTGCTTTTTTATGCGAAAGGGTTGAATATCCAGATCGGAATCTATAGTATCTGTTGTCTGTTGGCACCTTGCACGTTGCACCTGGAACTTGTGTCCTTAATCCTGACCGGAGTCAATGTGAGGATTACCGGAAATAGTGTTGGAGTCTTTTCAAAATGGAGTGACATTGTGATTTTGCTTTGTAAAGGCTGTATTAAAGTGTTGTTGGTGGACGGAGTTTTGAAGGTGAGCTAAAATCGATTCGTATTTATTGATTAGTAATCGGAAAAATCAAACTTTGTAAACACAAAGCGTAATAGCAAACGGCAAACCACAACACAACAGTATTCTTAATTATGAGGAAATTGGGAAGTTGAAATTGGTTAATTTGGGTTATACAGCATAAGACAAGACATAAGAGCAATCACAATCAGTAATTTATAAAGTGCAAAATGTTTAAAATGTATACAATGTAGACAATGTTTGATAGTGCATGCCTTGTGTATTGTTGAGATCATATCGAAACTGACAGTATAGTGGGAATTATAGATTAAGATTAACAGTACCTTTCGATTTGAGATTATGGCTAATAAATGACGACTGACTGATTGGCACGATTGACTGACCCCAAAATTATTAGTATTGTTGTAATACAATATACAATACAATTTACTAGAGAGGTAAATGAACAAAAAAAGAGCAGGACGAACCGACGAACCCAAATCATTATGTGTAAAAACGGTGTTTGTAGGCGTTTTGGATTTGTTGGTGAAAGTTGGATACAAAGATTGGGTTATTTATTATGTGATGTTGAAATGTTGATGCAGTGTTTTGTGAACCACACGTGGGCATCATTTAAACAAAAAATTATTAGATTAGTAACATGTTTAAATGGGTTTGCTAATAACGCCCAATAGTGTCTTTTGAGAAGGCAATCTGTCATCCCTCACTAAGGTTGACCATTAGTTGACATGTGGTTTTTTCTAGTGGTTGTGGAATGTGGAGTGGACGTGATAAGAGAGGATGTTCATTCAAATTAGAAATTTTAGAAAACTATTTTTACCAATGAATTCGTTCCGAATGCACTTTTTTCTTATAAATACTAAATGGTTCGTTGTTTTTCATTTTCAGTAAAGGAACAACTACGTCGGCTCGTCGTTTCACACCAGGTGAGTTTCAGTTTCATCCTTGCTGTAGTTTCTCAAAAGTGGTTTATGGTTAATTCATAGGATAGCTGTCGTTACTTTTGTATCTATAATTTATTTAAACGGTTTCTAATTCATTTTATAGGTAACCTACAGCAAGTGAAAGACGAATCGGAAGAAATCATGAGCGATCTTCAGAGTCCTCAGTACGTCAAGCGAACAGCGCACATGTTTAACTCCAAGTACTTATCTCAAGTATGTTTACAAGTACATTTTTATCCTTTATATACTAAAAATAGAAGTGAATGGAATTTCATTCATAATGACATCCAACATCACTGGGTTCGCATATTAGCACCAAAGTTGGTCTTTGCCATTTATTTACCGCTATTGCCGCTATATATTAGCTATGGTTCTCTCTCTCCGCGTCTTATAATTGGTAAACGATGACATGTAAAAATGTTGACTCACGCTGTACGCTGTCATCGTCGAAATGAAAGGTCATCTCTACTTCACGATAGTTCTTGCCATAGGAAGTAAGAACTGATGTTGAGAATTTGCGTGCAAAAATTTTTCCGATATTGTAATTCTAATCTTGGCGATGAATATTATGCTTATTTACTTCGCACAGTTGTGGAAAGAAAGCCAAGTCTTTGCCCCATGGTCATTAGTTAGCATTCGTTTTTGTGGGCGAACGGCAGACTAGACAAAACAGATGAATTGGTGAGTAGGACGTCGAAGCAGTCGAGTCGTTGTTCGTAGGATGGATAGGAACGATTGACATGCAGCTGTTCTATTAAATTATGACAGTATGACGGAACTGTTCGACATATGAAATACGAACCTTCTCTCTCTGTAATATGCATGTCTGCATCTGCACGTAGGTGCTAATTTGCACCGCGCCGGAGGCTTGTAGTTGTAATCGTAGTCGCAAAAGTCGCAGGACCAAAATATCTTTGAACGATTTGTTAACAGTGCGGAGAAGCATAAACAGGAATAGGAACATTGCGCTTTGCGCTAGTAAATCCGATTTGTTTAACTGCAAATCATTTTTGTACTTTCCATTGTTTGTTTAAACGATTTGAATTTTCACGAATATCTTTCGTCCGAAACCTTAGTCGATGAATGGAAATAAGTATATTAGTTTCTTTGAATGTCGTTTTATATATTTCATTATCTCAGTTGAAACTGAAACTGGATAATCAGTATTTTCTACGTATTTGATTACGCAGGTCAATGGATCAGACACAGGAGGTCATGCAGACAATGAAAGGAATCCATCTTATCTTAACGTAGCACGTTCGGTTTGCGGGTACTCTTGTCTGTCATACAACAATGGGACGACACCTGCAAGCAACGGCTCCTCGGCGGGACCGTATTCAAAAGGTTCCTCGAAAGTACCAGTCAATCCACTGAAACCTACACAAGTCATTAGATCTGATGGAGGAATCACCCATAAGTTCTCACGAGAAGCATCATTGTCTCCACCTCCGCAAAATGTTGTTTCTCCAACGGAGGACTATGCAGATGGAGGGTTCAACACGTCAGCTCAGTCAGGAAAGTCATTTATCATGCAAAAAATTGAACGCCTCTATGGATCAGAAGCCCTCACTTCCGAGTTCCAGTGGCGCAAGGGTCCGACGGCCCCCAAGAAAGGTGAACGCATCATTCCAATCAATATCGAAGGGAAGGATTACCATAACGACGGAAACAAGAATGAACTAACCAAAGAAACAAAGTTTTTAAGTAATTTACGGAAGGGCAGTAGCATACTTCATTACTTAGAAAAGAAGGAAGAGGAAGCTCTACACGAGGACGAGTCAAACAGGGGTCACAAATTCACAGTCGAAAACGATTTACTTCAAGAATGCAAACCAGATCGTAGTCAAATAAAAGAGAGAACAACATCCACTTTGAATTCCTCGCCTTTGAAAATGCAACTTCATTTGAATGGGAATTCAGAATCTCATATATCTTTAGAACAAAGCAACGGACACCAGCCTTCCATAGCTGACGACTCTGGAATCGGCGAAAGAGACTTGGAAGCATTTGACGATAAGGGAGCTCTCGAACCTCTTGTTCCCAACGAGTCAGTCAGAGAACCGTTTATTCTTTCTGAAGGTGAAGCAAGTTCTAATACTCTTTTGTTGTTCGAAACGAATCGAGCGTCGTCCGCCGATGATTCTGGTGTCGGTGAAGGTCAGGACTTATACTCATCATTAGGCAGCTGTAGCAAGGAGTCAGGCGGTGAAAGTACTGATACTGCGGCAGTCACTGGAAATATTTCAAAACAGGAAGAAGAACCTCAAATTGAAGAAGAAATGGTACTCCGAGTTTTGGAAACCGGTAGACATCATGGGATGTCTGTTAACTCGTACGAAACCCAGACTGATTCTGAAGTTTTGCACATTAAAAGTCAGGGGATCTGTTCAGAAACGCCATGTGAGAACAAGAAACCAGTGGCCGAAGATAAAGAAAACGCATTATTTCCAGAAGAAGGCGCAAGAGATGGAAATTATTTTCTGAATATCATGAATACTGAGAAAAGTCACATTGAAGGCTTGATGGCAACTGCGGAGACTAAACTGGAAGATTTAGATCCGAATTCTGAGCGATCTGGAAAGATTCGAGCTGCAATTGGAAAAGCCAAGTTGCTAACAGTTAAGAAATTCAAGCAGTTTGAAGGCCTGTGTCAACAAAATCTGGTACGCTTCTATTTTGCCTTATATTATACTTTCATGATTAGCTTTATCTTCATTCCGTTTTGTAACCTGGAACTGTAATAATTTAGCAACAGACAAGCCAAGGTGACGATCAACCATTTCAAACTAAAAATGATGACTTGGCCGGATTTTGGGATATGGTCCTGATACAAGTCGACCAAATCCATTCAATGTTCAACGACTTGGACGATAGCGGCGATGCATCACCTGTATGTCATATTGTCATATAAGCTTATAGTCAATACTCTATCAGAGTTTAAATGCAACTGATATTTAATATCTTCTAGTAGTAATATTAATTAATATCATTTATGTTTCTTATGTAATTAGCGTAAATCTCCAGAGGTCATTGCCACTAGCTCTGGAACGCAATTGTCAACCCGAAAACCAGTACAAAAGTCTGCTATAAAGAGCACCGGGGCGAAAAGTACGGCTGCCGCTGCTGCAAGGTAAGCAATTTCTTTCATACTACTTATTATTGGTCTCGTAAGAGTTGTAACTTGCAAATTGCTGCACATTACGGTAACATTACATTACTTAAGATGCTGTACAACATTTTGTTTAGGGATGAGTCAAGGAAGAAGCTACTCGCCGAGAAAAGGCGTGTAATGAAGGCTCAAATGCAATCTACTCCTGGTCCTGGTGGAGAAGAAGATGTCCAAATTTTTGGTGCAGAATCGTCACAATGAAGTTAAAGGAAAAGAAAATTTCTTGCCTGGTGATTCATGTTTTTAAACCGAGAACATATTCCACAAAATTCAGAGCTCAATAATAATGTTCTCAATAATAATAGCTTGTTTCAATAATGTGAATCAATGAAAAATTGCAGTGAACATTGAATAAGAATCGTCCTTCCGTTAAGCAGGAGGTATTTCAATTTCAAGTCACAAAGAATAATTTAATTACTTGGTTTTTATTGCATTGACTTATATTTAATCGTGGGTTGTGTAGCTAAATGTTTAAAGTTTAAGATAAGCTATCAAAGCATTTACATTTACGGTTGCCATTTTTATTTTAAATGGTGAAAACTTAGGTATAATGAACATTTTTTATTTCAAATATGGCAATCCTTTTAATAATTGACAATTTCGAAGTGACAATTGTTTGAATACCGCTGCTTTTCAGTGCAGTTAGGGATTTTTTCGAGAACCGTAGATCATTTTAAACTGTTTGGGAAACAAATCCTTTCAAATTGCGGTCCAATTTTCAAACTAAAAATTCTAACGTCTCAATCGAATCGAAACAGAAATGATAATATTCGAAATTATACAGTTCCAAATAACCTGCACAGACAATGACATTGACGTGACAAAAATGTAGAGATTCACCTGGATAAAAACAATAACGATTTCAAAAAATGTACGTATTTTGACTAACGAATGTAACGAATCAACAGTTCGATCATTAGTGAAAGTAAACGTAATTTAATCACAGGAAATTGCGTAGGCTCCGCATTGCTGTGTTCAACTTTGGCAATGAATCAGCAATCAGTACGTTATATATATAATGAAAGTAATAAATAACAAAAAAGGTTTTAAAACAAAGAACAGCATCCATACGAGTGCGTGTGAAGTTAAAGTATTGCTAATTGCTAAAGAATCGATGACCGTATGTAAAAGGTCGTAAGTCGATGCGACGGCTAATAGCTCTAGATAATTTGTGTTACCAAATGCTAATCAAAATGTATAATCAATAATCATCAACCATTGAAATGTCTACCCTAAAATGGAGAAATCTTCGCCAGAACGGTATTGATGCTAACACAAAAGTCAGTATTGTTAACAAAGGCACGAGTTTCACAAGTATTAGTAACAGAATTACATTATACTTTATGGTGATGCTTACCGCAAGGCGCATAATTTTGACTAATCAAGGTAATTGGCTAATTAATAAATAGCAGCAGTTAAAAGTTAAGTGCTTACGTAAATAAAACATACTTTATAAGGCTATATAGATAATAAACACTCAAAAAATAAAATGTGTAATAAGCGCTAGGATGAAGTGTGCTTCAAGAATACTTTTTGTGTATGAAAATGCAAATTAGTGTTTTTGTTTGATTTTGAATTGTGTAACTGTGTATGAGAGTAACATTCATTATAAAGAATAATGAGGACATAAAAAGATAACCGTCAATGAATGTATTAATTAAAATTGTTTTGGCTTAATAACTCGGACATTGCGTTGAAGCGTGTATAAGCAGCTCACTATAAATTGTCCATCCGCGTGTCGTGGATTTTTATTAATGAGTGTTAACAAAGGCTGATTTTTAACTTTGTAATGTGATTCACGAAAATTCTATGTTCTTGTAGATATCAGATATATAAGCTGATTTGTTTTAAAGTGAAAAGAAAGGCCTATGAGATTTCATTTTATGCGGTGTTTTTTACTTTATTGTGCGTTAGCAGACCGTGGTTAGAAAATGGCTCAATGTGCTTTAGTTTAACTTGTTCAGCAGCAGTTATTCTGAGAGGTTTTTACTATACTTTTTGTAAAATGATATAACTGCAGTTTATATGCAAGTTTGTGTCACGCTTTTCGACATTCGAATATTGTAAGATTTTATCTTTTTTATATACTAAAAAGGGTTGATTCCAAATCCATTATAATTTGTATTTTACTTTCGTATTTAAAAGTGAGTGAAAGTCTGCTGACACTCAAATTCTGGACGCACACTTTTAAGAACCTTTTAATTTAAATGTTTTTTGTTACCTATTAAAATAATAAATTAACCAATATATTGTCGGCAATGCGTGTTGTAGCCTATATGTACTATGAAAATCGAAACGTTTATTTAACGCACTTTTTGATGCAATAATGCAAGATGTTTTTGTTCATGTGTATTGTGAATTTGACGATTTTTTTTGTATAAGCTGTTTATGCGCAGTTTGTTCACTTATAAAAGTTTCAAAAATTGGGCTTGGAAGATTTGACTTCAACATTGAGAAGTAATAAATAGAAATTGGTGTTCAACGTTGCTAGAAATTCTCGTGAGGAAAGAAAACATAAAAAATGTATCATAATTTGTACTACGGGTTTCGAAAGTGAAAGTGAATAGCGAATTTCAATAAAGTGAAGTTAGTAATGTTTGCTTACTGATGTTTGATGTACTGAGTAAATTCATTGCTGTTTTTATGCCCCATTTAATTTGCATGAATTGTTTGCTCACGAATCGCATTTTTAACCATAAATTCACGAAAAGTGAACAAAGCATTATCCACCAAACAAACTCTTTTGTTTTTGTCGCCAAGGTGTGACATCTGCCAGTTTGTATGTTTGCGTTTGCGCGGAATCTCAATCCTTTTAGGTTGAACTTCGCAATCTCTCAGTGAGTTGTGCGAAGTGATGTGCAGTCTGCAGTCAGCCGCAGTAAGTTGTTGAGTCGTGTTACGTGAAGGTTCTCCAAGTTTTCCATCTGTAATTTGTTTCGAAAAAGTCGGATTTTGAGTCACAAAAATGATTGCAAAAGCTCTTTTCAAACAAACTTTGGCCGCACGGTCCCTCGTGAAGGTTCCCATCCGGACCATCTACCCTCAATTGTCCAGCAATGTCATTTCCGGGGTTCCTCGAGTTCGGATTCCGTTTGCGGTAAAAATATTTTTATGTATTCTATAGTTTGTACTTGTAATAAATATTAAATTAGTTATTGACACAGATTGCATTACTACATCGATCGAGTTGTCGAATGAGCTTTTATCTTTTGTGATTTGATTTTTAATGGTTTTTTAATTTTTTTGGAATTTATAGGAGAAGGTTGCATGTGGACTTTTCATCACTTGCTCCATTCTTGCAACTCCAATTTGGGTCCTCACCCATTTGGACTGTTACCGTACACTTGAGCCCAGATAAGAAGTCACAATGGAGCATCGCTAGTCAGCGTTAATCATGTAGTCAAAACAGTCAAATGCAAAATCACCGAGTTGTTATTACAATGGTTTTACCAATACCATACCAGTACGAATAACCACAATGTATTAAAATCACAACCACCTACTTAAAAAATGTTTTAAAGTCTGTAAAATAAACTTTTAGTCATGCTGTGTTCTGAATAAAACCTGACGTAGTAGAGTGATATTAAAAATACCGGTGGAACGTGGAACAACATTGTATTTTTTCCCATTTACGGCATTTATTCTTTTATCACCAATATTTTTAAGAAATAAAATTACACAAGTCGGTTTTACATCATGTAATAAATCATCATCATTTTGTTTGGGCCAGAAAATGCTCAGTCTGAATCGTCGTCGTCACTTTCGGCTTTACCCGCATCTGCATTTGAATGAGAGCAATGGGATTTTTGTCCATCTTCTTCGTCACCTAATCTAGAATTAATTTCCTTTGCTGGATTAAAAACTCCACCAGTTTGGGCTCGGCATACGAAGCATCGTTGAGATTTCCGATAATGCTGTAATGCACACTTCTCACAAAAGTAATGCTTGCATCTATAAACAAATTGTAATCCAATCCAAAATTAGTTTTCAGAGGCAGACTGACAAACAATTTATTGACTTAAAAGTAAATTACAATCAATTAGGTAAAACTTACTTTGTTACGACAGGATTGACAAAAGAGTTTCTACAAATGAAACACTTGAATGGTAGTTCTTCGTCGGAATCTGGAATTTCATATTTGTCAGGATTGTTATCGTCACGGGCATAACGTCCTTCCGCTACTTCCCTTTCAATTTGCCAGCCGAACTTGTAGTCGGAGCGGTCGTGGAGAAATATGCAACTGTCTATAAAAACAAAGAAATTAATTAATTAATTAGTATTCAGTAATTAATAATCAGTAATCAAATTGAATTGGAATTGTAATCTTCGATGTCTTCTAATATACTAACCTCCAAATCCGCAGAATCCAGTTTCCTTATAATCCTTACAAATATCCGGTTGATAATCCCATCGAACTGTAACCCGAAGATTGTCCGGTGCCCGAATCGGACCATGACGTGTACCTCCGCTTGCAGCATTCCCCTGAGCAGTATCCCGCTTTTCAATAAATTGCCTAGTGTTGTTCATACCTCGATAAATCCCATCGTCAGCTTTCCCTTTCATCTCTTTATTCACGTCTAATGCTTTCTGGAAAATAGCCTGAGCATCTCGATCTTTCTCCGTCTCGTGCTGTATAATTGCCGTCGCTCCCATGTCATTTGGACCAGCTCGATCTCCCGATTTCGTCGACTCGTAAAACACACCGATACGACTTTTTGATTTCGTCTCTTTATCTTCATCTTCTTCTTCGCTGGAGCTTGCCACGTGCGCTGTACGTCGTCCAGTTCCAGTCTACACATATTGAAGACATTACTTAAGAATAACAAATCTTTATTTTAAATATTATACAATATTAATTAGTACCAATAATTCTGAATGGTTACCGATTGCTTCATAGGATTCGATCGCCTAGCCCGCTTTTCCATCCGAACTATTTTGGTAGAATCATCGCTACTGGAATCCGCTGTCCAAATAATAAAAAACTCACATTCAGTATTTCTACAATTTACATTTTATAAGTTTCATTGAAAAAATGCTTATTTCTTACAAGAATCATCGGAGTTTTTATCCTCTTCCAGCCGTTTTCGAGCATTCTGAGCCCGACGTCGTACCGACTTTTTAAATGTAAATGTACACGACGGTCCTGCTTTTTCAGTGACCACTTTGTTATCGTCATTGACACTTTCGGACATAATGTCGATTGTCGACGTCCTCGGAATCAGTCAGACAAATCAAACAATCAAACCTATAGTCGTCTTACAACTTTTCACAGATTCTTTCTCACTTCATTCAGCTGCTGCTTTTGTCGTATAGCCGAATTCGTATTTCGCTGCAAAGTCACTTCTCGCTGCTTTCGCTGCATTTCCATTTTACCCCATTCATTTTTTGCTTCACCACATTTCCCCTACTTCCTTTTTCTGTTACATGCACGCACGCAAGCAATGGAAATGATAATACAAGGCAAGGGCCCGTTCTCTTATATTTTAGAATTAAAGCACCTGGCTGTTTCTAAATCATATGAAACCTTTTCCTGCTATTTCTATGAAGGTGTTTGTATAGGACAACTGTTTTTTGTGTAGCATAGCAAACAGCATTCATGCTCCAGAGAGGAAAGTTCTAGATTAGAACGATTAGAACTAGAAGTCAATCCGAAATGAGTCTCTGTGTAGTGAGAGTTTTGTATGAGGAAGTGAATGAAGGGAATGCAGAGACTGAGTTTGTGAGCACGTAGCAAAGTAGCAGGTAGACGTAAACACGAGTAGAGTTTAGCATTTAATAGTGAAATTCATATTCATAGGATTGATATTAAGCTGTGCTTAATATTCCTACTTTTATACCCGTATCCATATCCAATAGGAGTCGGAGATGATAAGACTACATGAGAGTTTTGTGAGGACACCAGTTTCATGTAACATGCAATGCATACATGAAATGCCTTGAAATATGCAAAGCAGGTAAAAAAAAGTGTAGTAAAGTGGCAATATATATCATTCATCGTAAGTATTCGATAGTGAAAAAGCGTATGGGTCCAATTCAAGTTGCTTTGCTTTCCTCCAATTGGGAACGGATGCCGAAAGGAAGTAAAGGTTTAGACGATATGGGATATAAACAAACTTAACGCTTTTGCTTTGGTGTTAAACCTTCATCATTTCATCATCAGGAGGGAATACAGGAGAGAGGACAGAACGGACGGAGAGAAGCGTTCGTTCACAACAAATCGGGTAAAGAACGGGATTCCTCCCCCGAAGCCCTTTTTGAGAAGTCGTTACACAACAAGTAGAGGCAATAGTGGATGGTTGTAGTGTAAGGTACTCGAGAAACTTCCTTCAAAAGCCTTTTTGGTTGAACACACACGGAATAAGAGAAAAAGAAGACAGTGCTCGGAGGAAAGGAGAACGAGTGCACAACAGAACAGAGCTTGTTATTATCCTAAGAACATCTTTTTGGGTTGGTTTCAAAGTCAAGTGGCACTGTGTGACGACTTGGAAGAACGAAGGCAAAGTCTCCATGTCCATTCATTGGAGTCAGACAAAAGTCTCTATTCCGAATTGTGTGACTCACTCCACCAAGTCACAATAATGCTTTTGTCCACCAAAGACCTAAAAGGCAAATTAACCCGGTCCCGTTCTTGTACAAAGAAAGTAGTGATTCCTCGTTTCATTATCCTGTCGTAAAGTCATCATCGACATTCACCAGCTGAAGACACAAGATATCTGCCAAGTCGACGACATATAAATAGTGTTTGAGCATTATTTTCAGGTTCGCAATTTTTTTTAACTAAACAAAAATCATGGTGTAGGAGGAACAACGCAGCTAAACTGCTATAGCTATTATACTGATTTCTTCATATATGTACAAAACGTTAAATCTTAATAACGTCGTCACCTAAAAGTAAAAAGCAAGGTTTCTTTTTAAAGGCTATTTTTATAGTTTTTTGTAATGTGTCCACTCTTCTGGGTTACATGTCAATTTTCAATGTTATTGTCTTGGAATGTGCAGTGTGGGCTAAATAACTGCAAGCTAACTGCAGATTTAGCAAGGCTGTTTGCGGACTTTGAGGCTTTGATGATTGTTCTATTAGCAGGGTTGCGTCAACTTGAACAAAGACGACAAAAAGACACAAATGCAAAATGTTAAATAACAATATTCTGCAACGGTTGGTTGTCTTGTTCAGTGTCCAACTTTGTCTTGCCCACGTCCGACCATTGCAATCTATTCGCTCTCAATTGTGTCTCTACAAGTCTCAATCAGCGTCTTTCTCTTTGTGAGGTAGTATCGTAAACAACAAGTAACAATCGCAAGTTCTGTATTTTTTGGCCATCTTAACATTTGTAGAACAGTTGTCAATTCATTCTTGTAAAGAGAATCAAAATAATGAAAGTTAGTAGAATTAGAATCTAAAGTTGGTAAAGTATGAATATAAAAGTGATGAAGTGTCGCAATCTCTTCGACTATTAGGAGTTTATGTACAACTTGAGTTGAGACTGTTGGTAAACTTCCTTTGTTCTATATTTCTTTGTTCATTTGAGATTTGAGAGACATGAACCCAAAGCTGCGTCTCATGCGTCAAGCGTAAGCGTAGCACATTGACAGTTTCGTCAAGTCACCTTACCAGCTCTCTGTGAGTTGAGTGAGTGTGCACAACTTGACGCTTTTTTGCAAATATGCAGCATGTAAAAATGAGAATTTGTGTATTCTCCTTCGTCGTCAGTCGTCGTTGTTCTGGTCATTATAAGGTGTAAATCAATGAGTTACACAGTGCATGTAAACACTTATTTTACAAGGGACCGTATATATTTTAGTATCGAAAACAGCGTGAGAGGAAGCATTGGAGTGAATCTGTGAAACTTTAATGAACACGTTGGCATAAGTAGAGAGGAGAACATTGGAGAAATGAGTCATACGAAGTCAAAACTCGAATAAACATAAGTGAAGGTAAAAATGCACGCAACGTGTACATATAGACAGACACAAGAAAACAGGGTGAGAAACGAGACGTTGAAGTTGAAGAAGAAGCAACAACAAGAAGTTAGGATTTTATTTTTTGCCATACGAGGCCCACAGGTTTACATTTGCCATTAGGACCAGGTGAGCGAATGTGCTTTAATGCCAAAAGCCTCCAACAATCAGAAGAGGGGATCAGGTATTTTTCTTTTATGCATGCAACTTCCCTAAGGGGAAGAATAAAAGCACAAGAAGGCAAGCGTATAAAACTCTTTTACCATGGCTTGAGTTCGAGCAGTGCAATCCATTTGCTTGCATCTTCTTGAGGGATTTTGACCTCGGAATTATCATCTTATTGTTGCTCACAGAGGCATTGCACAGTCACGACTCAAGTCATTTTCGTTGTTGTCGTTGTCGTCGTTGTCGACATCGCGTTGTCGAATTTTTGCGTACTTAAATAATTTAATTCTCTCGTGCTCATTTGGTCCTATGGCCTTCTGCCCATTATGCAATTGTATAAATTGGAGTCAAAGTGAAAAGTTTTGAGTTGTTCTTCCTTTCCAATTCACAATTTGGATTATTACAGCTTCATGTTATTCATTATTTTCCCATTAAAGTCCACTTGGGTATAAGGAAGAAAACGCTAAGGAATGCAATTGCAAACCCCTCTTTGGTACGTGTTTTTTTATTCTTGTCTCATTTACACTAGCGAATACAGTGAGTTACGACAATCGACGAAGGAGGCAATTTTATTCTCTTCCTTCTCAATTTGTTCTTAACGTTAATCCACACTCTCACTGACTTAAAAATGGAGAGAAACTGTCAGTCAGTCATTGTCGTAAAGTTAGGAAGACGCTGAGAGTGCATACCTATACGTGACAATTGTAATAATGCGGCGTGTTTGTCACTACCAGTGTTTGCGGGAGTTTACTCCGG
>JABASF010001837.1:0-18783 GCA_019776145.1 Harlomillsia oculata
TCATTGGTGCACATGCAAAAGGCCACTATTTTTGCTATATTTACCAAATACGTGACATGTGAAAAGCGACAGCTAATCGTTCGGAAGTACGTGTTCATGTTAGGGCCACTATTTATGGCATCCAATCAATAATGTCAAACTATGTATTAGAAATGCACTTCATCAGTGAATAAAACAACCTTGCTCTGAAAAGTTTCTTCATAATATTAGACGCTCTACCTATTGCTATAAAGTGTAAAATGTAAACTGAAGCTACCAATACGAGCATCTAACACTTATTAACAATAACAGCCAGTCCCACTGTCCCACCCACATCCACATGTCCAAAACTTGAAAACAGCTACAAACAGCTTTTGGAAGATCGAAAACCCGAATTAAATTGCAACAATAAAAAAATATGAAAAACGGATGGACAACCACACAAATAAATGAAAAACGATACAGAAACAATGAAACAACCCAATTCATGCATGGACAAAAATTATATTAAGCAAACCAAACAACAATATAAGAATACATGTCATTCTTTGATTGTTGCTTTGCGTTTAATATTGATTGCTTGACGATATTATTATAAGTAAACAGCAGTATTTATAAAGTAAACGTAAAATTAATCGTATATTAACGACACAATAATACAATACAGGCTTTTATCGTCAACGCGAATGAACTTAACAAAGTAAACATGCAACAAAGAATAATAAGGTACACAACATTTAACACAATTAAATTAACATTAGTGAATTAATTAAACAACCAGCATCGATACAAAATATCAAAATAACCCACCATACAATTTAAAATGAAAAACCGTCAACGCTACTAAAGTCAAAGTCAAATCATAGAATGCTACTAACTTGGTTTTTATTAACAACTAGCCAGCTTTTTGAATATTATACGGCACAGTGGTTTATCAATTTGAAAAAAATGACAGTACTTTTGGATTTGTGAGCAGTGCATAGAAATTGGCTATTTTTTATACTCGATCCTCTGAAGCCTACACCAATTTGACTAATTGACTAGGATAACTATTCGCAATTTCTGTCAGTTATGTTATCATATCAGTTATCGAGTAATCATATTTATAATTTTGGTGGTAGTAACCAAAAATTGTGACAAAGAAATATTTAAAAACTTTTTTAAACTTTAAAAAGCTCCAATAAAAATCCTACAATAATACTTTTCGAGTATTGCAATTTGCAATTAAGAGTTTGCCGAAGGTAAAACTCCTACTATAAGACCTATACTATATATTACTATATAATAGTAATCTTCAAAAGTCATTTCACGCTTGCCCATCATTGCTCCACAGTCAATATAACATAGGATAGGAATATCGTAACCTTTGACCCGTCTATATAGTCACTTGGCAAAGTTGAACATACCTTCCAAATGTAGAGCATCTGGCCGAACAAACAGTTGAAAAATTAAAAATTATAATCAGTTCTTTTATGTATGAAACATTTCGTGAAAAGTATTATAAACGATTCACGATAACAATGGCCGTATGGTTCAAAGACTTTCCATTAAACTTAGCATTTCAGTAAACGTGAGCGAGTAGCGTGATTGATTATGAAAGTTAAAAACAAACAAATTACTCTAAATTAGCATAATTATTGAAGCCAATACACATTTCATGCAAAACGTTACGAGCTATTCTAATGTTGAACAAATTATTGGTTCAATAGATTCCCCAGAGCCATTCGATTCATTGCACAAAAAATACTGGACATGGATTTTCCCCATAATAATTAAGTAACAAGTAATAAGGCCCATTGAACCAGCTTCAATTACACCTCGACCATTAGATTGACAAAACAAAAACAACACTGCTACAATGCAAAATTATTAAAACCCATTATCGAAACAGACAGAAAAGGAATTCTCAAAAAAGGAAAGAGAAAATGATCAACATGGTGATTGAGAAGAAGCAATCACAGGTGAATTTTGCAAGTTGTGGTCAACTTCTACCTCATCATCTTCATCCAGATCAACCAAGTTGCCAGTTGAACTCGCTTTGTGCTGTTTTCTTGGATCAAAAGGGTCGACGACGATAGACTCTGTCCCTTTAATTTCAGCTCGGCAAAATGGACATCCTTGGCCTTCAGATTCCTGTGCATCAAAAAACGGCATGAATTACTTTTAAATTAATTAACACTCATTTATTAATAATTTAAAGCGTAACAATCAAAATGAAATTAAATGACTATTTCTAGTTTCAGTTTGCGTTATCAGGAAACAGGAAGCTAATGGCAAACCACAAAAACGTCAGATAGCAACTAATGAAATTATTAACCACAAAGTTACATGGAACGACAGAATGCAAACAAGTTTAGTTCGGAATGTCTCATATGCACAAACAGATTTAGTTCAATTACATTCCCAGAAATAAGGAAATTGGGTTCTCAAACGAATAGTGCTCACTGCTAAGAGTGTATTACGAGTTCATTTTGAGTTTGGAAGTAGGAAAATGTTTGAAGAGACAAAGACAACAAACCTGCCATGACGTAAGACATGGTGTACACAAGAGATGCCCACAAGGTTCAATACGAATGTCTTTGTCGTTCTCTGCACATATTTTGCACAGTTGGAACGTTGAGCCCATTTCACAGTATAATTCATACTGCTCTTGGGTCACCTTTACATGGTCTTCCGGGGTCAGCTGAACTGCTGATGATAAATCCGGGTTGACATTTCGTCCATCAGGATACAAGTAGCTAAAAAAAGTAATGCATTCCAATTTCAGCATAATATGATGATCATACAATAACAAAGATAAAAGAAAGTGGAAATGGAAATTCAAGCTCAAGCCAAACGCAGGTGACATGACAGTCACAGTCCCAACGGCAGCAGAACTTACGCAAAAATGAATTTGCGTAAAACCAGCTGACAAGCTGAAGTAAAACAAGCTCAAAAAGTGACGTCGGAGCAAGCAAAAATAATTGGCAACTCACAATCCTTCCCTGAATCCATCCAGGAGAGCTTGGCACAGAGACTTGTTTTGAGGAATAGTCTGTAAAATGTTCCCATCACTTGTCACTGCAATGATATTTTTAAACAAAAGATGATACAATTTAAAACTTCATTCATTCCTGAGAATCTGAAGATATTATTTCGTTTTTCGTTAGGAAATATTTTTATTACCGTATCCTATTGCCCATTGGCCCAATCTTGTACAACTCAATCTAAACACGTAACTGAAATGGCAAAATGATAAAAAAAACCCAGTAATAAAATAAAGTTATTAATTTTTGGAAAATTGTCAATTTTTGTGCGTGTACCTTCCTGGCTTCTGATTGTACTTTTGCAGTCTCGCTTTGACTTCATCGTACGTTAGGAAGGCCACATAACCCGGATGTGTGACTGCTAAGATTTGCCAATTCCGAAGCAACGTCGACCACGGTTGGAACAATCTGCGTATGCAATCAAGGTTATATTTCATTTCAAGGTCAACAAACGGTATGCCAATTCAAAAAACGCAAACATTGGAAAAGTTTCACGTACCTAGTAAAAACGTCGAATTCAAAATTGGATATATAATCGTTACAGGTAAGGTCAATAGTTGACTTGAGAGCCATAGCTTCCAGTCCAGTGCTGATCGGGTGCACAGCACTCAGTGTTTGACGAAAATGTTTCCACGAAACAGTAGTTCTGTACAAAAAAAATAGTAATTCTCAAATAATTATTAAAATACAACAATATGCTTCAAAATCAGTTGTCATTACTAGAGTATTTCATAGTTTATATCTAGTGAGTACGTGACGTGAGTAGTGACAACAGTGGACAGTGACAAGACAAATAAGCCATTACGAATTGAATTCTTTTCTCAGTCTCAGTGTCCGACAATCCAATTCCAATCATTATAATCTCACGCAGTTAAAGTTACAGTCACCCAAGAGGAAAACGCCCTTTGCATTATTTTCTCATGGGGTTTTTGACAATTGACAATGAATGAATACGAGAGAAAATAAAGCGACGTTGCATTAATTCAGAACCAGTGAGTCAGTTAGACAGCTAGAATGCGAATCAATGAGTCCCTCAGGCTCAAATGGGACGACACACATAACATAATATAACGCATCTACACTAATGAGATCCATGCGTCAATCGGATTGTAAATGTCTCATTCGCATCAACATTGGCGAAATTGTAAGGCACCTCAAAACATTCTTCTTTAACAATATGAACAGAGAAAAGGCGGTGTGGCTCGTTACATGTTTTGCTTTGTCAACTAGTCATACGTCAGGACAGGACGTCACGTCTCTTCTGGACGTGTTTTCATATTCGCTTCACTGCTTCTTCTTTGCAAATCAAAGAGAGTCGCAGTCGTATGTAACGTCTGTCTTCTTATGTTGTATATCATCATCAAAAAAAGAAGAAAGATGAAAAGAAGCAGGAAATCTCATCATCGTCTGCCCAAAAATTGACTTTTCACACTTGAAGTTGAGTTGCAGACATTTCAAAGGCAAAACCTGGGCAGAAGTCACAGTGCAGTGTAATCATTTTTTGTGTCTTTACATCTCTCTTAGTACATTTCGGTTCGATGAGCACGAAAGCCTTAAAAGCATAATCATATAATCACCAATAATAAAATTCTCTCTTGCTCCTTTGTTCATCCCATTTTCGGCAGAAGAAAGACGGCCGACGAAGCGTGCATTTTTTTCACACTTCAATTAACTTTTTTCTTTCATTTGAGTCAAAGAGTAAACACTCAGCAAATTAAAATCAAAACACTGCATTGTACAGTAGGAATACCAGAAGACGTTCTTTAATTAATCAAGAACAAGGGTCCGCCCTATCACAGAAAGTGAAATGTTCCATCAAACATCAAACATAATGTAAGTTAGAGTTAACATCCAACTCCAACGGCCTAATAAATCTCGGGGTCATCTGGGTCAATCTTGAACTTAAAGTATGGTGAGAAACACTCATCCTTAGACGCTTAATCGTATCGTAAACGATTGTATGTAGCAATTAGTCATGGTCTAATAATTTCTTACGTCTTTATCACTTCTGATTCACTTTCATTTTAAACTGCTCAAAAGGAATGCGGATTAAACATTTTAAATGTCCTTTCTCTTGCTGTTGGTTCAAAGCTATACTTGTGCAAAAGTTGAAGACATTGTCACGTTTGCAACATTGCAACAACATTCCTGCCAATGCAATGTGGACACATGACATCACCAGACCTTGAAACAGCACACGAAACAGCTATTTCCACTTTTGACGATCGTAAAGATAACGATGAAGATGAACGCAAAATTTAAAAAGCCGATCTGGTTTTAATTTACTTTTTAATTTTTTCAGGTCTCTGCAAAGTACAAAGCAAAGCAGGATTTTGAAACTGCATATGCATACATCATCGTTTACTTTAATTGAAACATTTTACTTCAAAAGACAGACCAGAGATCCAGATTTTCCTGACAGCAAACAACATGGCATTATCTGAAGCAAAATGGAATCCGCAATGAGACAAGTACACACAAGACATGTTTCATAAAATCATACTACTATGTACTATAGTCATAGTGTGCAAAACTATAAGGTGAGCATTGCAAAAATTGCAATAGTTTCACATTTCGGCTGCTGCCTCACATTCATGGGAGAAATGTTTGGAAAAAAAATATACATGTAACAGCAGTCACTAAGCGCAAAATGAAAGCTAACGAAATGAATGTGTTGAAAACTCAGAAAGTTTCCTCTTTCAGTTTACACAGTGTCTCTTTTGATTTGATTGATGCCCAAACCATGATTTCCTGTGAGCTTGTGCCCACACAGACTTTGCAACCATTGCAAGATTGCAACCTACTTGTACTGTGCCAGGGCTATGGCTAAATAAATCCCAACAGTGCTTTTTGTTCTCGTTCGTTACATCAACTCGTGTGCGATGCGAAATGCGAACGGCTCACAGGCTCACACAAACCACATATTTGATTCACCCATTCAAAGGACAAAGTGAAACAAACTGTGGCAAAAAAGCTGAAAGAGAAACACAAACACATCATACCATGCGGGATTTCATTTTCGTACCATACTACTAGTGCACTAGACTTTTAGACTACTAGACTACAAAAAATCAATGGCAAGTTCAACTTCCAACTTCATGTTAATCTTGAGTGGAATGGTGAATGACGACGCTGAAAATGATGTCTCTTCGAAATGAATTGCATTTTTCCCCACAACCGCCACCACCGCCAAGATTTCTCAAAAAGAAGATGATGTGACCAAAAAATTGGAAAAGGAGAAAAAAGAAATCATAACAACTTTTTAAAGTACACAATAACGATTGACAAGAGGTCTCTCTTAAAAATTGTTAGATAAAAACCAGAGGAAGGCATGGGTTACAGTTTGCTTTCATGTCATGTTACAGAAAAATGACTGAAAGGCAATCAGTGTCTTGTGAAGTCGTTAGTTTCCTCCCACTCATCCGAAAATATCATGTTCCTACCTGCACTTGCACTGGAGATAAAATACAAAGAGATAAGACGACAGGACAGGAACAGGACAACATGAACCCATTGTGTGTGCTGAGATAAGACCATCGCTATTTTAAGAATGCTATCGTGCTTGTTACTTAATAAGTTCAGAGTTCACCAACGGTGTTCTTGTACTTCCTTCCTCTTGTCGAAACGAAAATGTCAATAATGCATCAAAACGATCAAATCATATTCTAATCGTAAGCACAATACAGAAATACAATTTAATTTGGGTTTCAGATTGCCAATTTTCCTTGGTTTTAACGAAACATGATAGCTAAAATACTAAATACTTTGCGTCCAATTCGTCGAAATAAATACCACCGCCACAACCAACCAATAATCATCATCTAATATATATTCCCAATAGCATTCATTCGGTCCACCATTAGGAGGGAATAAATAAATATGAACAAGTGGGAGGAATGATAAATGCTATTGTGAAATATGAATTGTAATCACTGTATAATATAGATAAACAGGAAGCCAATCGTAATCTATAAATGAGTCATTCGTTTTGAATAAAATTACAATGCGTACGTTACAGTGTAAACTTTTGACCGCGGTTACTGGTTGACGGATTAAAACGAGATATTACTCATGTTATAATGATATTGATAAGAGTACGACATGTCCACATTATTCTACAAACATAGGGTGAAACATAACATTTCACACAAATTGCCTTATCATTTATCATGTTATCATTATCATACATGAATGAGTGTTTTGGTTGTCGCTCAGTCACCTCGGACTCGTCACATCCACCATCATCGTCATCGAAATGAATGAAATGACATTAGAAGAAAAAGAACGGAAAATGACAAACTGTTGACTGACCTATTGCCAAAAGACGACCTCCAAAAGTCAGCAGCGTCGGACTTTGTGATGCGAAACTGATCTCCAGTGAAGATTCCATTGGGAAAGAGAGCTTTAAGTTCACTGAGCATATGGCTAAAGACCAAACTTAGTTTAGTCAAGTTGCGTCGGTAGTGAGACGCTTCGTCGAACATTTTATCTTTGCCTTCCTTGAACAATTTGATGGCTTGCTTGCACTTGTTCATTTGATTCTCGATGAACAACTTGAAGTACTCGTTATTGTTGAGTGCTCCCAACTTCTCTTCATACTTAGTGTAGATAAGTTTTAACTGTTGGTACGTATCCGGCAAAATGTCCAAAATGAAAGGTGGAGAGTTCTTCAGATTCATCTTCGGATGTTGACATAACTTCACCACTTTGTCCATCAGCTTCCACGTCTTCTCCAATGTTCTCTTGTCAATGGTCAATTTCGGTGGGGCCATGGCTTCCGAAAAGGCCCCATGAATCTTGGAGAACAACGACTGAATCCCTATGTTGTTCTGAGAGGTTGGAAGCCGAGTCGGTGCCCTGTTCATACCCGCCATCCCTCTCACTTTCATCTCCGGGTCATCCCCTTCCGCTCAACTTCACACCGTTCCACAATCAAAATACGAAGACAAGACGACGACGAGACGAGATTATCCTAAACTAACTCCTTCTTCTTATTCGTACAACCGAAAAACACGTTCCGTCTTCTCTTTCCCTTTTCTTTAATCCGCCCACGCACTACGACAATCCCGGTTGTACAATACGATCCCGTCCTCTCGTTTCTATTCGGTTTCGCGAGTCTTCTCCGTCACTTTTACTCCCACTTTACTTCCTCTCACCTTGTTCAAACAATGAAAAATCAACTTAATCGATCATGTCCTGTCCACATTCCAAGAAAACACATCCAATCGACCTTCTTCCAATTCAAAACAAACATAACTAATTACAAAATATATTACGAATTCTCATAATAAATTACCCGAATTCTAATTTTTTATACTCAACAAAAATCACAAAACTCTCCGCAAAGAAGAATCTCAATAATCCAGAATTTCTAACTGTTAAAATAATTCTAATTAAATCATTCTTCACTGAGCACTACTACAAAACTTAAACGGCTCATTGACATTACAAAAGAAATAAATCAAATTGACACTTAGATGACATTTGAGATTTAATAAAAACCTCGATACAGAATTTCAGTTTAAATTAATAGTGTAGCATGACGTGAGACATAAAAATAAATGAATTTTGGTTGGTCTAACCTGTTGTTAAGTGGATTGAGCCGGAGGACAAGTGAGTTCGTGACCAGCAGAAGAGAAGAGAGGAGGAAGATACGTTCGTGACCACAGCTCCAACTGAACTATTCCTTCAGAGAGGAAAGAGACGACACTCCACTATAATTTTCTATCACATCTCCGCTCTACTTCATTCTCAACAACTTTCTTCCTACGACATCTGACTCCTTCCATTCCCTCATTACAATCCCACTTACATTCGGCAGAGGACGCAGGTCACAGCTTTCTTTTCTCTGTATGGGCTTAGATTTGGAAGACATTTCGTGAAACTCGTGACATTTTTGTGTTGTCACAAACGTCTTACATTACCCCAAATCGTATAATGTTCGCTTACCATGCTTCATTTACCATGCTTCATTTGAATTTGTTATTTTAAAAACCGTTGATTTTTCACATCAAAGCTCAAAGCTTGTGAATTTTGATTGCTTCCTGCTGGCTTCCTGCATTTCTCCATGATTTAATGCCATACTTTTTTAGATATTATGTCGCGTCTGCAATGTATGCTTTAGTAAAATGAAAAAATGAAAGTTAATCGTCCAGTGCGCATACTTTTGGTACTTTCCCCTCAAGAAATTGTGGTACATTAATTACATAATCTAATCAATCAAACCGGAGTGTTTGTAAGGACATTTTATGACATTTTGTAAAGTAAACGGATCTCATTGCAAACAGAAACCTAAGTGATTCCCCTTCTGTGAAAACTCCGATTGTATTCAATCAATGTTGTATAGAAAAGTAAGTCTGGTGCTGGTCTGGATAGATCACCTCCCGTCGACTTTTGTCCAGTCTTATTTTTTTTGTATTGATTTTTTTCTTTCTTGTGCAAGGTCCAAGTTGGAATCACGGGGGATTCCAGATTATCACAGACTTTACTTTTTCATAGTCTCTAGAGTCTTTAACTGTCAGTCCAACTGAGGAGAGTCAGTTTTGGACGAGTAAACCTGTGGACGCAACATGATGTATTGGCTTTCTCTACAAAAAAATTTCGGAACAAAAGTGCAAGACTGTCCAAAATCTTTCTTTTTTGAAAAAATAAAGTTTTTTCCACCCATTTATTCACTAGGGTTTCCGGTTGGTTGTCTGTTGCTTCTACTTTGGACAATACTTTTCGGTGTTGGAAAAAAAAGAAGCAAAAAATGATATGCCCTTTTCGTTTCCACTTGGAAAAGTAGGTCATTAAAATATCACGGGGTGGAATGAAAAGTCTAGAAATGAATTTATATTGGCACACAAGGGTTCATTGGAATCTTATGTAGGCTAGGTTTAGGCCGTTGTATACGTAAAATGCTAATGTTAAGTTGCCTTTTTTGCAAAACTTGAGACCTTTCGAGGTTCTTTTGTGCTCGTCACGTTTCCATCCGGATTCTCATTTTGCAACTATTGTTATATTTAATACCCCAAAAGAGTAAATTGACTCCAGAACGAATGGCGTCTCAAGTCTCATTAAGACTGTTTTGTGGAAAGGATGTTTTTGTGTTTTGGAACTGGTGTTGTCCTGATGTTATATTCAAGTGTTCATAAGCGGATGGATACTTTTGAGAAGTTGATGACGACTGACGAGTAATACTGTTAAAAAATTCGAGTACTTTTCTTTCTTCTTTCCCTGTTTCTATGTTCATAAACAACAAAACAACATTCTTACGTTTTTAAGCTTGGTCCAAGTTCCCTTTATCTTGTTGACGACGGCATTATGACGAGTTACCGTTTGTACACTGGAAAACAGACTGTCTGGACATTTTTTGTCAGTTCCATAAGGCTTTTTATGATCCTTTTCTGCACCGTTCCCCTTTTCCTTTTTTGTGATGATGTTCTGATGGCAAAGTGATGTTGTAGTGTTGGCTAACTTGTACTTTTTTACGGCCATGAGCCTTTTATGTTGCCTTTTCCTTGTGCTCACGACGTAAATCGGGACAAAACAGCTTTTTGGCTCCTGTTTGTTTCTTTGTGATACATTTTCAAAAGAAACCCGGGTGGGCTCCAAAAAATTTCCGCGTCCGACTTTATACGATTTTATTACTTTCCACCTCACTGAATATGTTGGATGATGTCTTTTCTCTCCTAATCTGAAGCGACAAGCGTCGAAACTCAAAGTTGTTGTGTACCTGCACTCCCTACTAAATTGGCCGTAAATCCTAGCGGAAGTTGAGATTGAGAGAGAAAAACAGCATATTAAAAGAGAAAAGTTGGAAAACAATACTAATCTAGTTAGTTGCATTAATGAGATCTGAAAATGTAGCACTGACAGAATTAGAATGGAAGCTTCTATTTTGACAATTTGGACTTCAAGCTCAAAAACATGTTTTTCAATCCACAAAAGAGCGCTTTAAATGATCATACTTTCGATGAAAAATAATAATCTAAGTATCATAAAAAAGTAATGAATAGACTCCTGATTGAGATTGACAGACAGATGGAATGACGCAGCATGGTTCCGAAAAACTTGTATTGATTCAAATCAGGAAGTGGGATCACTTGGGTTGCATTATCCACTGCCATTGCACACAGTTCCCAAAAAACCGACAAAAGAAGGAGTTAAACGGGCATTGTGACTCGGATTGGTCGGGACGACGTGCCTCAAAAAGGAAATGCGTGTGAACAGATGGAAAAGTCACAATCGGAGGATAAATAGAAATCCTTTGTACGTTTCCAAGTACCAGAAACCCTGCAGATGGTCCCATTCGCAAATAGTGAGTGGTTAATACAAAATTAAATAAAAATTTTATGTTCAGAATTTCTCGGAAAAGAATTTCAAAATTGTGCTGAGTTCTCTGTTCCCTCCGCCATATTTGCGTCTTTCGAAACCTCTGTGAAGAAAAAAATTTGAGCTGAATTAAAATGCATTGTTGACATCAACGTTTTTTTTGCAAAGTGTAAAAACTTATAATTGGGCCGGCCACCCTGACTGTTAAATCTGAGCTGTTTATTAAGGTCAATTTTGAGCTGTCTGCAACTCATGTGAAGATTTAATAAAGAATTTAAGATATCGTTTATCGTAGTATGAGTCACCAGTCACTGCCACCAGACAGTCAATTTAGCTTTATTTTCGCTAGCCTTGGAAAGGAGACGTGAAATTCACAAATTCTTGAGAGTTCGAGTTGTATTGATGTTTGTTATGCTCATATGCCAAGGTTTGAGACACAGACGAAACATCAGCAAACCTTCCTCTTGAATAGCTTATGAAGGCAATTTAAAAGGGAGAAAAACAGGACTGTTGGACTGTTGTTAAAGTCGTTATCCTTTTCTCAATGCAAAAAGAGAGCTATTGTCCTTTCCTTTCCCAGGCTGTGTGAGGGTTCGAAAACAACATACCGATGCCAATATTACACTTATGCTCATGTGTAACCAAAGCGAAACACAAAAGACGACCTGCTGGAGAGCAACTGACACTGCTGGAAACTATCGAAAAGGGTCTTTTCCTTCAGTCTTCATACTTCTGGATGGAAAAAGCAGGAGAGCAGCGTTCTGAGAGATCCGTTCCATGCGCAAAGCAGGCTGAACAAGTTTAAGGGGAATAAGAACAGCGAGCAGAACGTTTGGAACTGTGGAACGCGAAAGCTGGATAAATGCACCGGTCGTCCCTCAACCCGGCAGTTGTGTCGTGTGAGACAGCGACGAAGTCGGAACAAAATTACAGCACGGAGAGCATCCTGCAGAGAAATCGACAGAGGACTGTTTCATGGACAAGTAACTGGACAATTCCATTACAAAAGTGCATGAAAAAGGTGTTGTTGTGTGTCAGTGTACTAGGAAGGCGAAGGGAAGGTAAATTTTTTGGCAATTTTCCTTTTGCCAAGTTAATTTGAACGCAAGTGAAAGTTTTATTAGTGCGACAGTGCGCGCAGTTAACGAGTTGACGTTTAACACGACAGGACCGTTTTTCCTTGTGTAGCAGTAAACCGGAGGAAGAGCCCAAATACCCAACCCGGTACGGGTTTTTGTTTTCGGTGAGGAAAGGCCATTATGCAAATGCATGGGCAAACCTTCTGCATGTGTGATTTTGAAGTGAAGTTTTGTTAATGAGCAGAACGTATTAAATTGGAACCTGAAGTTAATGATAATTAATTACGATGTGAACTGTGATGTATACCAGTGAAAGTTGAGACGGTTACGATGCTACGAATAATGAATGGGCACTCGGGTCACTTACATGGAGAAGGTGTGTTTTCTCTTCGTCACTAATGAGATGCAATGGCGTGACACGACAGGGAAAATCAAATTCGAAATGGTTCCACATCAACGGAAGAAGAAGAAGAATTGACATTATTGTGACATACCACTACTACATTTATTCGATACAACGCTAAGGTTGGGCTTGGCGAATTCGTTTCCAAAAAAGTATGGACTCGGGATTTTTCCAGGTGCTTTGACTTCCATTGCCCCATTAAGAAGAGGGATGCGTGGCAAAACCATGGTTTTGGCCAGACTCCATTATTGGTTCATCTTGATTTTATGTGAGTACACGAAAACACTTTACTTCTTGTCTATAGTTTGTCTCTTACCTTCACTTCCGTGGTTCGTCGGAACAAATCCTGAAATCCTACACATTGCATTGTAGTCGTAGTGTAAGTCTCGAGTCTCGATGAGTAGTACTTGAAAGTGTAATTTTCTATGGTATATTTTTCCTAGAGCATCGTGTGAAAAAAAGCATTATTATTGGTGCTAGATCCAAAGGGGTGGCAAATATCAATGTGTCTCTGCCATTTTGGCCTTGTTAGGTTTATCAGCCTACTTTCGCCTTCAATAGAGATAAGAGCTAGGAAATCTTGCTGGTTCGCCTTTGCTTCGGTTCAAAAACGCGTGGAATTGAAAGAGAGACTTCATCAAAGGGGTTATATAAGGTTAAGAAGGATGTGTTCGGAAGGAAAAAGGCGATGAAGAGTGAAAAAAAGCGTTCCAACGTCTTGGAAGACAAAGATGTAATCCGTAAGCGTAGAATCACTTATAAAAACTGTAAGAGAGATAATGGCCATAGCTGCAGGACGAAGAGACGAACACGAGAGACATAAGAAAAGACGTCGTTTTTGTAGTAATAGGATGAATCTGCAGTTCTCTCCTTGAGCAAAGTTAAACACTTGTATTATAAGCGCGCTTCTTTTCTTTTGCTCTTTTTTCGTCTCTTGCGAATTGATCAAGACGCGAATGATGTTGGACGAAAAAAGGAAAAATTTTCCGGGCCATGTGTTACATTCCCAGCAAGTTTTTAAGGAGGCTGACAGCGTGTCCGTGTAAAAATGACTTAGAGTTTGACAAGACCCACTTTTTTGTATCCGATACCTTTTTCTTGGAAGAAAACCCTCATTTCAAACCCGGGACTTTTTCCTTACTCAAGAAAAAAAATTGTTCAAACGCTCCTGGCGCTGGACTCATCAAATAGACTACGTGCTTCTTTTACACCTTTTCTTTGCAAAAAAGCAAAAGGGAAGAAAAGGAAACGAGACCTTTTTCTTTACGTACTATGTACACCATAGTAAAGTCCAAAACCGCTTTTTTGTTCTTGTGCCGTCTTAAGATTCTAAACTTTACCGTTTCATCCACACGACAGAAGAATACAAATGTCTTTTCATAGTCTCAACTCTCAACTCAACAAACCATGTCAAAGCCCTAGTATATTTTCCATTCGTGTCCGATTCGGTTTTTAGCTGTGTTTGCATTTAGTAATACTATGCCAAATCATTGGAAAGAATAATAAAATCTCACATCCTACGTTTCATGATCCTTCCTAATCAAATTGTGAAAATACAAAAAATTCTTGCCCGAGATTTCTGTTCTGTTATATGTATTAATGCTTCTTTAGGATTTCAATTTTTGCTTTATCTTTCTAAAACTGAGGAAAGAAGAGAATTTTCCCCAAACTTTTAATGGAATCTTTACACTGTAAAATTGGACATTAGGAATGAAACGTGCCATGAAGACTGTAGAATTAATTAGACATTAATCTCGTTAAAGACACTGAAGTGCTGGCAATAAACTCCGGCACAAAGAAGCTTTTTGCACTTTCAATTAGTCAGGTGGAGATAAAATGAAATGCGTGCTTCCTTGATTTACTCTTCCAAGCCGTCTATTTCTGTAAATCCATTCCACCAAGGAAACTTGCAGAATCGTTTCTTGTTAATCTTCGGGAGAGAATCGTTTTCGACAACAACCGAGGCTTTGGACGCTGTTGTTCCATTTGTTGTGACGCATTGCTGAGGTGTCGTTGAGGCATGGCTGTTTACTGTCGCACATTACACATACCGACATTCATTACAAAGGAAAAAAGGGCGGAATGCAATGTGGACAATTTTTTCTTAGGAACAAAGCAGTACAGTTGATAGAAATAGTGTATACACTATATAGACATTGTGCTATTGTACATGGAAAGTTTTTTCTATAGTACCCAGAAAGAGAACGGGATATTGCGTGTGTTGTGTGTCGTGTCAAATGTATGCCTAGGTTGAGAAGACGGAAGATTACAATGGACTTTAGTCATAAGACTCGGAAGTGACTTTAGACTTTAGTAATTGGGTTTCTTGGCATAATTCAGAGTCGTTAAGTATCCCTCGTGCCCTGGGAGAATATCAAATGAAACCAAAGGCTATAAATCTGAGGCAGTCTGAGTCAAGGAGACAGCATGAAATGATACTTCTTCTCTTTACTCTGTTATTTCTCTTTGGTATCAGTATCAGAAGAACAAGTCAACTCTCCTGCTCCTGCTTCCGCCAAGATGAACGGTTTGCTGTCCAACAAAATTTTCTTTGCAACCCATGCACACTTGTACAAATTACCCGGACCAACTGTTTTCTTCCACTTTGGTTCTTTGTGTACAAAACTTTGGCAATGTAGTAACTCGTAAGCATCAGTATGCATTGTCTTCAAAAGTTGTTAACGTTGCTGGTTCCCGTTGTTGTTTTTTGTCTGTTGCTTTGTGTCTGTTGTATCATCACGTTCAATTTGATCCGTCAAAGATCTGTTGTAAGCATAGTTCCGAAATGTTATATAAAGTTTTTAGCACGAATGCGTAACATGGGCTCACTTTGCATCGGCTGTAGATTCGATCCAGGTTAAGTTTACTACTGCAAATCACCTATGAAAGTTTAAGTGGTTTGAGCTTTCCCCTCGATCCATTTTTGGAAAGATGATTGCTATTGTCCAAAAAAAGTTGTTTTTATCAGATCGCTTCGGCAGTTTATTTTCCAAGTTTGGACACAGATCTACTGACATTAACCTTTCTGATACGACCTTGGAAGTCACTGCGATATCTTCATGTTCCGATATCAAAAATGTGGATACTAAAGTGCCAAAATGTTGAGAGACATTTCAAACCCATACTCGGGTAGCAATTGAGTCGAGTCATTTTGGAGCAACTGGAGATTCCTTGCTCTGGAAAAGCAACGCAATGGATGAACATAAAATATTTTCGCCCGACCACTCATGCAATACTTTTGTATGTTCAGAACTTTCAGAGAAATCCTTTTCCACAAAAACGTATGGAAACATAATGTAGCATATCCCCAGGTTTTTTTCTGAGTATAGGACATCTTTTCCTCTTTATTTTTTTATCCAGTGGTTCGTTCCGTCCTGTAGTACTCTCAGTTCTTTAGGCCGATGCTCATCTCCATTTTTTTGATGGGGCTAAGCCAGACGTTGTTCACTTGTCTCCAGCAGAGCATATTTCTGCGACACGACCACGCGTGTCGCAGATACATCATCATTTGCATTCGGGAGGATTTTCAAGCCTCTTGGCACCCAAAAAAGCTCTTTTCTACGATCCTCCGTCGACATTCTCGTCGGATTTTACATCAAAATTATTTGAGCTAATTGCCACAGTGCACACGTCCTTTCAGAATACCCGCCCTTCTAGGCCGACACAGTTTATTTTCATTTTCAAAATTCCTTCGTGACAAACTCACACTAGTGACGACAACTGTGTGACATTTCCTGCTTTTTCTGGTCCATCGTCGTCATAAAACATCCTTGAGGATTCCACGATGAATGACACAACATACTTTACTTTTTCATCTTTCCCCTCGTGAATGTTTTTGCTGGGTGGAATGGAAGTAACGTTAGTTCGCAGTCGAAGGAAGGCACTTGGACTCCAGTTGAGATTGAGGCCCTCCACACTCCAGAGCAAAATAAAGCTGTGGAAGTAGGAAATAAGCTTCTTTTTGGCTTTCGCGTTTGTGTATTGATCTGAACAAAGCTTATGAGCCATCTCCGGAGGACGCGGGACACCCCATGACGCCAAACCGGTGGTACACTTGAGATCACTTTACGACGTTTCGATGATTAACAGAATAATTTCTCTACTCGTCGTTGAAATGGGCTGTTAGTCCATTACGACGGTTGTATTCCCCTCATTCTTCCCAAGAGTCCATTTCGACCCTACGCACATCATAAAGTGTCCAAGTGACAACCCCAATCGGACGAATTTACATGACGCCATTTGTGTTTCGTGTCCTTAGGCTGTGCACATGTCAGAAGGGGTCAGCGCGTAGCATTCCGACTCCGACTATGCAAGGATTTACCTTACACTTTTGAATTGAAATCGACACACAAATATTTTCCCATGCAAAACAGTGATAAAAATGAAGTCAAAGGCTTTTTGCTAAATGGGCCATGTGGAAAATTGTACACATGGCATTTTCGGTGCCTATCACAATCACAATAATAATGATGCATTCAATTGAGAAAACATAAGATGAAAGAAAAGGGCAGAGGCAGACGGGAAAGCCTTTAGGCTCCCTTATTTACACAAAAGTACGCATTCATTATTATCCTTACGTCTCGTTTCGACACTTCACACACAATAAACTACACAGCGTGGTGTTTTCAAGTCGCAGTCGCGTTGGGTTACAGGCTTAAGCTTTAGGAGTAAAGTATACGACCAGGCGAAACAAGGTTTTGTTCTTTGTTAGATGTTTAAGTATAGGTTCTCATGAAATAACGCGAAGCTCCAGCTTCACTTTCCTTTGAAATTCATATGTGGAAGGGAATGTGGAGAGTCTCATTGAGATTCGGTTGCTCATTCATCATTAGCCTTGTTGTGGTGGGCAGGGTTGCATTGCCCGTGTTTTATTGCCGGGAGGAGCAGGCTTTTCCATTTGTCTCAAAATAATTTATAAATTAAAACACACTTGCTCCGGCTCTCATTACAATCAGTGGCTGGAGAACCATAAAAGGCTCTCTATGCCGTCTCATCCTTCCCTTCCAGATGCAATTACACTCCAGATTTAAACATGGGCATTTGGGCACACGCAACAATGTCATGTCATGCCAGACCCCTTTTCTCTCTATCATTATAATGATGACGTTGTGCTGCTTTCCACTCTCATCAGCGGAATTGGTTATTGTTTTTTGCATGGTTAAATCCTTCTTTTTGTCAACTGTGATGGAAAATCCTGATCATTACGTCTATTGCTATACTATCCCATGTCTTTGGAGACTTTGTCTAATATCCAATTCAAATCGGCTCAGTTGTCCAGTCAGTCGTGGGAATTGGACTTGGTCCCGAAAAGCTCCCAGATCATGTTGTAGCAGTATCTGGGCACTTCGGTGTTCTGTTAGCACTAACGAAGCACGTGGCAGAGTGGATAAGAGAGAACGGACAGAAAAGTGAATTTTGAGATCCAGATTTAGGGATGTGGAAAATCCATGTCCGGTCCACAATATAACATCCGTTGGGGACGTTACAAGGACCACCGAGACATCTGCCTCGTCATTCACATTCATAAGTTCATGAAATAATAAGGCACAGAGGGAATTCATTCAAAAATTGGTGCCTACGGAAAACATAACTAAATGAAAGTCTTTTTCCGAATCCGAAGGGGTTCACTCATCCGTCCTTACAACAGCTTTTGTCCAGAGAAAGGAATTGAATTTTTGTCTGGTGATTATGCAAAGCTCGTTGCATGTCACGGTGAAAAGAGAGATGGAAGGAGTTGGTCGGGGTCCAAAGGGCGACTGACCGAGAGGATGACCATTTGTGTCGCAACCCTTTGAAATAAGAACCCAATTCTTCCTTCTCCAAAGAGTAAAGTGTCATAAAAGTAAAGTGGCGAGTTGAGTTATCATCTTCATCTTCAGGAGAACACAGTTGCGTGTACCATGTCATCTCTCCCGGGAGCCAAATGACTATTTTGCACTTTATGATGGCACATACTCAATCAACAAGATGGTCATGATTC
>JABASF010001838.1:0-18779 GCA_019776145.1 Harlomillsia oculata
ATGGACTCAATGTGTTCTCTCTTAATATTCATGCTCATATTTCAGGTGCGTTTTTGTACCGAGTACTTTGAAGGGTGAAATGTTCCAAGTGAGTAGTATTTTATTAGTGGAATTCATTGAGGAGATCACTGTAGGTCATGTTTCTATCAGCATATTCTGGGGGTGCAAGGATTCTTGGGTCAAATTCCCCAAACTCTCTAAATGTTTGTAAAAACAATGATATGAAAGCTAATGGTCGTTATTAGAAGAATTATCAGTAGTAAAAATTGTACTTTTGCATACTCACTCTGACACTTTTTCAATTCCAAACCGTTTGAAAATTACGTCATTAGGATATCCACTTTTGCAATCAGCAACTTGGTCCTTTGGATAATAATAAATGTAACTTTCACACATTTCTTCTCGAGTGCTCCAGCCTCCAATAACAACTTTGCCTTTCTTCCACGTGGAATCGTATGTACATTCTAATGAACATTAATTTCAAATTCAAATAATAATGAGTTATGTATGTATTTTACTCAACTTATGCTTATTATAACTATAGATTGTGTACCCAAAGTTAAGTGATCTCCAGGCATAATCTTCACTTCATTTCTCAATGGACGAATTATCTTGATAGTTGAAATCGTACATTTCATTGTTAATTAGCCACGGTAACTCCGTCCCATTGCGGAAATGACGAACCTTAAGCTTACGTCCTATTCAATGAATTCCACTAATAAAATACTACTCACTTGGAACATTTCACCCTTCAAAGTACTCGGTACAAAAACGCACCTGAAATATGAGCATGAATATTAAGAGAGAACACATTGAGTCCATCAGGATTCATGAAGCTGCTACACTGTGGACTACAGTGACCAACGGTGACAAAATTTGAGACATCCGGAGGNTCAGGATTCATGAAGCTGCTACACTGTGGACTACAGTGACCAACGGTGACAAAATTTGAGACATCCGGAGGAATTGTATGAGACGGAATAATATCATGGCTCACTTTCAACAATCCAGCATCGTATTGTCTGATTATAAATAAAACTCTCAAAAATCTGGTCTGTGTTCAAAAGAAATCCTGATTGTGTGATTGTGTCTGTTAAATTGTACCTCAACTGATCCGTATAAAACACCTGAACTCCAGATCTCACTGTGACATTATCAAGTTCATTGGGATTATCAAGATGGATTTCAAACATGTAGTAATCCTTATTGGTAGCATTTTTCCCCAGTTCTAAACCAACGTGATCTGGGAATGTGAACGTCTAGAAATCGATAACACAATATTATAAGATTTTAATTTGAAGCATTTCAAAATTTCAGTTTAAAGTAATGATTCGTAAACCACTTACTCGGCCACCAACAGACCAATCATACATAAAAATTAGACAATGTTCATAAGGAACAACTTGTTCATGCTTTGGCAAAAAGCAGAGTCCACCGTTGTTTCCCTGATCGTCGGTATACTTGTCGAAAAACTCCACTGGATCTGCTTCTCCAGGCGCTCTACATTTGTAAATTACAAAATGATGAGTGTGTGTGATGCCTTCTTCCGACTCCAAAATAGGCTTGAACTATACAATTAGGAATTACACAACAGATCAACATGATCCCATTAAAAGCTTGCCAGTACAAGTACAAGCTCAAAATTGCTGTTTCAATTTCTCATTTTACCCCAATGATATGCTGCTTTTGTGGAAATAGTTGAGGATCCTTGAATACTTTGCACCAGTAAGTTGTGTCGTCCTTGGGCATTGGAATTGTCCAGGTCCAATTGAAATGATTGTATCTGTTTAAGATTTGAGTATAGTTATAATTGCCATATAAGATAAAGTTCTGTACTGCATTTTAACACTGTGCATTCATTCGCTAACTTGCTAAAGTCAACTGGAGGTTGTGGGGGATCAAGGAGGAACACAGATTGTGCTCCTCGATGTTGACTTCCTGCTGGATGTTGTCCGATTTCATCACTTGATCCAAGTGCCCAAATGAACTTGATTGAATCGGGCTGTAAACAAGTACAGTTACTTGATATAGAATTGTTTACAACTTACACTTCATGGTCATGGTCGTTTTCAATCACAATAACGCGGAAAATAATGCAAAAACAATAACAACTCAAAGTCAATCAATATTTTTTTTACTGTAATCGGCAGATCTTGTTCGTCGCAAGTCTCAAACATACGATAAAACTTGACTATAGTATGAGTTTCATCTTCTTCTGCACTTGTCAGATGCCAGTCTTGATTAGCGTCTTCAACGGCTGAGAACACGCCATCGCTGTATTTGACACCGTGCCGATCCTGAAAACACAAGATTTTGTTGTAATTTAAAATTTTTGTGACGATATCCTTGATCGACAGCAATGAAAATGTAAGCAGACAGTTTCTTACAGACGAATATGGGGTTCCATCGCTTTTCAAGCCGCTAATAAAAATATCAGCTCCTTCCATTCCTCCAGATTGAGATAAGCCCAAGCCAACGAAGCCTTTCGTTCTTGCATTCACAGTAAATTCTATTTTCTTTGTAGAAAAGTCAGCGACCCATTCAACTACGAAATTTCCACTACTGTCTAACGTTTCAGTACGACGAATTATACTATCTCCATTATGAGGAACTACGGAAGCCGAAAATCCGGTTTCAGTGAGGAAAAATAAAACCCCAAAAATTATAATGTTCCTCATTTTAATTTGATAATTAAATTAAAGGGAAAGCGACAAAATGTCTAGAGCGGACAATGCAATGATTCGGTAATGCCGACCAAGTTTAAAGTGAAGGATCAGAAGCTCTTGAGAGTTAATTAATAGCTGTTGGTGCTGCATGTAACCTGTCAATCATGATGAGAACGTGTTAAAATGAGATATGGATTCCACTTTCTGATAAGAATGCGTTCACTTTGTAAATGCGTCATTTTTGGAAGTTGGAACAATGAAAAGGGATCTTGGTGGCGCGTGGTGTGCTGCAACTCCAACTCCAGCTATATTAATGCTAAAGTTATAGTAGAAATTCATTGACCACGTGGATGACAAATGAAAATTATCAGCGTGACGGAAAATTCTGCAGTTATGAGCTTTGTGTCAGTAGATGTCAAAACGTCAATCAAACGGTTTTTTTCGATTAGGCCATGTGCATTTTTGTCTTTTGTAAAGTTCAATGTCAACACGATGCATTGAAAAGTACTACAGCCATTTTTTGACACCATTATATTTAGGATCCAAGTGTAAACGCTGATGGCTGATGGCTGAATCGTGCGGATGAGTACACACATCTATTGTATTTCTAATCAGTAAACAGAATTCCTTTACGGCTCTGTCATATTACGTTTAGTTCATTAATTACATTTAATAGTAATGTTCTTTATCCCTGTATTTCCAATTGTAGCATTATCAAATTATTACAATTTTGTTAGGTATTTTACAACGAATTTTGGCAAAGCCGAATTTTTGATGCATAATAAATATATTAAATACATTTACGAAGATATCGATTCTTGATTGCAGGAGGGACATCGAATTGAATTAAGGAATCATGATTAGAAACCCTTGAAAATTGTTTACATAAACACTAAATGATTCTAGATGACGTTTACGAACACGCATTTTAAATTCCTAATTACACACGTTTTATAAAAGTGCTAAATTGACCACTTTACTACTGCCTACTGCATGCTCATTTTCTTCGCCTTCCATTCTTCTATACGTTGTCGAAGATCAGAATCTTCAATTAGCTGGTCTTCAGTTAATGGTTGTCTGTTGAAAGGATCGGTGCTTGAATTAAGCAAATGTCGCATGATAATGGAACGATCCATGCGAGTTCCACTGGGCAAAATCACTGGGTCATCCATTAATGTATCCATAAGTGGATCTCGGAACTCATCTGGAGCATCACTATAATCAGTATCCTGACGCATATTCTGTACTGCAATCTGCCCAGCTTTCCGAACTAATTCTTTAAACTGAATAATTTGAGATTCACTTTTGATGTTTCTTTGTTCCATTTTACTTGCCGCTTCTTCAAACATCTCTTGTCGAAACGATCTCTGAAATATTTAAAGCATTGTTTTAAACAATGTTTATTGATAAAAACCGTCATATTTCTATTCATCTATGAACAATTGTATAACCTCATCAGCTGCCATTGCAGAAGCAAGTTCATCGCAATCCAAATGTAGATAAATATCAACAAGTTGCGATAAAAGGCGACGAGGCTCCCATGTATACTTCTCAGGATTTTTCACTTTTAAATCATTGCATTTAGCTCCGCACAATTGAGTAAGGTTAAAGTTCAGCATTGTCGCGAGTCGAGTGGCCAATTCAGGACGTAGGAACGGTTCTTTTATCTCTAGTGTGAGATAATGAAACATGTCCACTGTTTCACGAGCAAGAGTTAAATAGGAACGACACTGTCGTTCATCAGTTTGCAATTCTCGATTTCGAGTTTGTTGCTGTTCTGGCGTAAGTTTGCTCCACTCCACTGTATTGTTCAAACGTTCCTGAGCTTCGTGAATACGCTGGGGAAAAGAGAAACTTATGTAATTATTATTCCCATTATAATTTATGATTTTCATGTACAACGTGCAATTCTCACCTTCAAGGTATCTAAACTTTCATCCAGCAGGAATGTTGTATCGTTCATGAGCATATTGATAAACCGAACAAATTGCTTCCCAGATTTGGATTCATTAATGATTGACATTCTAAATTTAAATTGCACATTTCATGTTAAAATATAACATTCATCAATAGTATTAATTCATGCATAATTACAATTACAAAGGGAATGTAAAGTCATTAATCATTACCTGTGCATAGGACTGTCCCACATGGACTTCATAATTGTGCTAATGTGAAAGCGAATGGTGAACTTATCATAGAATTCCGAAGTAGCACCGGTAGTCTCCACATCAGTATAAAATTTCATCAAGGCTGACGGTAGGTGAATCTGAGCAATTTCATCGCTCATAATTTTCTGATATAGATAAATTGTACGTTCTCCTTGAACATTTGGGTTAAGGACAAACAAAACTTCCACCTACACGAAACCACAATACCTTTTTAACTGACAATCTACTTATACTTAATAGCCTTCATATAATTGTGTAATGTAATATACAACAAACCAGCTTAGCAGCCAAATACGGATTTCGCATATAGTGAGGAGTGCAGAGCATCACCAACAACCACGTTATCAAAGAATTGTCCAAAGAATCAGCAATTATGATATTTGTGTATCTAGACGCACAATAACATTTCAAATTATACTACTGTTAAATTGGTATTGCGAATTAAATTCACTTAAAAAATAATCCATAAATTACTCACTGTAAGGTAAACAATATGAATTCTGCTATATCCTCGACATACCACTCAGGTAAATGCGCAAATAGGACTGGAACTTCATTTGGAAGTGGAAGTTCTGGACGACGAATGAGCATTGTTGGACCAGTATTTAATATCACAGAGTTTAAATATTCTGCTACTGACGAATAGAAATACAGACAACGTCTGAGAAAGTCGCCATGTAAAAGAGCAGCATCCAAACTTAACTTATTTGCCACCAAATTCTAAAAATTCCATCATTGCATTGGTAAGAAACAATTTTATGCTTTAGTTCAATGTAAAAAATTAGAAAAATTATACATGAATACCTGAAGTTCTTTTCTCCAGTGTCGTATAAGTCTCCGATTACGATCTGCGTTAGGACCATTTTTCCACATATCCTCACCTGCAGTCAAGTCCTCCAACTATTTAAAAATGTGAATGCGAAATTAGCACTTTGGAACCGATTAACTAATACCAAGAATAACGTTAAACTGTAGGAGTTTCTAATAATCACCATTTTTTCTAAATCACGAATATGACGTAGAAGACTTTGGTACGAATTAATACATGGCATCACCGAAATGTGATGTGCTTGTAAAGCTAAGAACCAGCAAATTGTTGGAAACTTTGGCTCAATCCATTGATGTCCGCTATCATCTAAAATTCAAAATATGCATATGAGTTAATTGGATGGCGAGTGACGATTTACTTGCTTTAATCTGAACTTACTCAATGATTGTATCCATTCTTCCAATTCCTTAGCAGTACATTTGATGCGAGTATCACTTTTTAAATCCAAAAGTGAGTTAGGATGAAATGGATAATATGGATCTATTTTGTCCAATTTGACTTTGACCGCAAGAAATTGCAAGACTGACAAGTAATTCAACATTGCACCGTCTGGAAGGGTTTCATCCCGATCCGCTTGCATCTTCGTTCTGTTGGCATTGAGTCGCAATACCTCCGCCAAGAACCGGTTACCGTTGTCTCTACTTGATTGATTGCTCAATATAGAGTGCATGATCTTATGAAGAGCAGACTGTAATATAAAAGTATTATAACATTGTCAACTTAATAGTACGTTTAAGCACGGTAAATGTCTATTCATCAAAAATATCAATCTGTGACACTAACCCTCGTAAATTCCAACTCCCTTTGAAGCGAAACATTCACAGTGTGATCGGCATGCTGGAGATTTCCGAAGAATTCTGTCCCTAGTTTAATATCTTCATCAAATATAATGGAAATTCCAAAAAATGGACCCATGAAGGACGTGTTGCATATGTCACGGCCATTCCGTTGTGCCATAGCCTCTGGGGCGAAAGATGCCTATAAAAGTATAAATGAGCCGCATTACTTAATTGTATACTGTTACACCACCATTACGACGAGCCGGTTAATTGGTCTAAAAAAGCTCTAAAAATATTATTGGTCATCTTACCATCACTTCTTTGGATATGAGATGTGCAAACGGTCGGATATATGAACCTTCGTGAAAAATTCTAATTTCACACAAATGTTGAAGAGCAAGCAGCGGCATTCTATGACGACTATTTAGGATTGAACCCGTGCGCATCCGATTGCTTAGCCCACGAAGCATTGGTTGGAAAATAGTTTCAAATATCTCATACGTACCAAAATATTTGACAGCTAAGTCAATCAACACAGTAGGAGGAAGAGTTTGATTGATTAGTGGTACTAACAATGGAGACGCTGTCGGTGTTAGTTCGCAAAATGCTCCTGTGAAAACAAAAATGAACAAAGCGTTGGATAAATGAGCAACGGACGTCCATTTATTGAATTAACAATAAATCGTGGATAAATCTTAAACGTACCCTGGAGAATCAGGCCGATATAGTTAGTGCATTGGGTTCGTAAATCGGCCAAAATTTCCTGCATCTGCTGTGTACCGCAACGCTAAACAACAAAAAACGAAAGAAAGTCAGTACAGTATTACATGTTATGTTTTTATCCGTTTTCTGGCTACAAATAAAGCGTACAGGAACACGGAACGGATACCTTTGGATAAGCTCTCTCTTCTTCATAAATACGATCAAATATATCCAAGAACCAAACAGTCATGAACTCTAAATCGTTGTGTGGAATGAATTCTTCAACTGGAGTAACAGCACTGAGCGGAGTGCTTAGCTCATTTTTAGCATCGTTGCGCGGCTTAAGATGATTTTCCATAAATTGATTTTCGACATGAGTACTAAACAAGCTCAAAGCATATTTGAGTAATCAACGAACTGAATTGCAAAGGTGTTCCGGCATTTGCCCATTCTTGAATTAAAGCGTACGACCCGGGTAGATAAAATGTTTCATTGGATTCTGCTTGTTGTGCTTCAGTCAGTGACACATTGAAAAGTCGACACAGGATTTGCACCACAGCACCGTCTGATACTGGTGCTTCTAATGGTGTCGAACTTGGGGTGTCTTTGTTGTTTGTTGATGGAGCAGTGGTACCATTATTGGATGGTGTTACCAGATCCAGAAACAGATTATTTTCCTGTATAGGATCCGAAGTGTCCATGCACATGTCCATCTTCTTTTTGTTTTGATCTCCCGAGCTATCTTCAGTGTCCATTGGTTCTGACGAATCCTGAACATGTTTTGGAAAGGGATGATTACTCATGACAGCGGAAGCTGAAGCCACACTACGAAGTGGATCTTCTTGAGCATCCTTTTCTCCATAAGGACCTGGACTGGACTTTGGTCTTGATTCCTCATCTTGATCAATGGTCGCCATGGTCGGGGTCACATTTGTACTGACACTCAGCTGTGCTAACTTAGCCAGACGTTTTCTTCGAATCTAATACCATACAGTTATCATTAATTACAATACAATCAATAAAACAGCAGACAAAAATGTTAAAACACAAACTACATCATTTTCAAAAAAGACTCACCTCTTCTTGATTTGGTTCACTCATCTTCGGTCTTCCACACAAATCAAATGATAATTGATAATTTCCTAATATTAATCTATAACCTACTCTCAACGTGTCCTCTTTACACTTACAATGAACTAATGAAATCGACACAGAAAACTATATTATACAATCATTTTTCATTACGAAATTCACAATACAACGCGAAAACCTATTATTCTAACAACTCAAGGAATATTCTTCACGCGGTTGACTTTTACACCATTAATTTTACAAAACTGACGATTTATAGATTCACAATGTAATACAAAACACGTGATTCGAATGATTTTAATCCAATTCTATCTACTTACGATCAAACTACAATAAAATCTATAAGTTTGTGAAACTCTTACTTTTTACGAATTACGATGACTGCGCACAAATTGAGATGTTGTGCAGAAGTGAAACAAAAGAGCCTGGTTATGGTTACTTGGAAATCTGTCATTTGAATCCTTTGCGCCGACGTATGCGAAAATCCACCGCGCACTTCAATGCTTTTCGAAGCTAATTTTCGGCTTTTCTCTTCATTTGTCATGTGAAATTGACATTTAAAAAAACAATAAGTGGTTAAGATGATGTGAAAGTTTTTCGTTTTTAACAGTACAGTAACATTCGTATGGTCATCAGCTGTCTCGTTCCTCAAAGTTAGTAAGAATGTTAATTTAATTTAACAATTGGAAAGGCTAAAAAAATTGTCAGGACAGGATCAATCGTAACGAACGTTTTTAATGCATTTGTCAGGATGATTTGAAGATTCGATTAATGGGTCGATAGATGGATTTAAAAATGAAACAACAACACATGTCAACTGCTGCCACAATGGCAAAACTGGAACGAGATGTCAAACGGGATTTGTGGTATTCGGGAATAAGCATTTGCCTACTTCCGATTTTGGTATTCATGTCACTGGGAAATCATTTGACAAGCCTGGAGACGACATTGGACGAACTGAACAGAACACCGTGTCAGGCATTTATATTCATGGCCGTTGCCGAAATTTTGAAGATTTTATTACTTCATTTGATGTTTCCATTTACATATGAATCTTGTCATCATTTGGGTGGATCTGCTGGAGAAGAAAAGTCGAGTGGGCTCCCGCTGAAAAGGCGAAGTAGCCTATCGAAGAAAAAAAGTTGTTATTACAAGGTTTACTATTAAAAGCTAACAACGTTTGTTTGTCTCAGATTGAAAAACAAGTGTTAAGGATTTGCATTTGTTTTCTTTGTCAGGTGACAGTTTTTTCCAAAGCGGTTATAAACTACATTGGAGGAATTTGTGTTTGTCACGTTGGATTGGTATTCTTTGGAGCTGCATTTGTTCAGTGAGTAACAGTTTATGTAATGTACACTCGTAACTCATAAATAACATTCATGAAAAAGTGCAACTGTTTTTAACATTCCTCTTCAACGTTCTTCTTTCTTATCTTGACAGGGATTTCTGGTTAACACTTCAATACAGTGTTCTACTTAATACGTGGCTGATAGTTCCGTTTAACATGGTGGTTCGACCAAATAAACTACATTGGAGGAATTTGTGTTTGTCACGTTGGATTGGTATTCTTTGGAGCTGCATTTGTTCAGTGAGTAACAGTTTATGCAATGTACACTCGTAACTCTAACATTCATGAAAAAGTGCAACTGTTTTTAACATTCCTCTTCAACTCTTTCTTATCTTGACAGGGATTTCTGGTTAACACTTCAATACAGTGTTCTACTTAATACGTGGCTGATAGTTCCGTTTAACATGGTGGTTCGACCAACTGCTGTTTTATATGAGATCCTTTTTATTAGGTAACACTTAAGAAGTTATTGACATTACGTATAGTATGAGCGATTATGAAGTGAATGTATGATGACATGGTCAATATTGGGTTATCGACAGTGGTTGGAATGAGGATAATGGGAGCACATTTCGAGTCAAGTGGAGATTTTTGGTCACCCTGATTGGCAGCTGGGCCGGAGCCGTTGTCATTCCATTGGATTGGGACCGTCCTTGGCAAAAATGGCCATTTCCTTGTGTCGTTTCTACAACCGTGTCTCATTTTCTAGTCAATTTCATTTTATTTGCGTCATTATTCCAGGGAATGTACTTCCCGTCTTTACCTCCAAAGAAAATGCCAAATGTTAGCAAATTCAAAAGCTCTTAAGTGCTTATTGTTTCAATGAAATTGACTGATTAGTGATTATGATGTAAGTAAGGTTGTAACATTAGATATCATTTATAGTTTTTAAATAGCTGTACGCACTTTCCTGTATGTTTTATTAGTACAAATAGCTATACGGTGTAGTATACAACGTTAAAAATGACCATGAAGTATTCCTTCTTTCGTTTTTAATGCGATGACGTTTCATCGCTGTTTTGCTGAAGTAATCATTTCTGTTTATTGTTTTTTTCTACGAGTGGTTTTTCTTCATGGTTGGCAATGCCTGGTTGTATGGGTCACAGTCACAGCTTAGCAAACTTAATGGAAGCGATTAGTCAAATATCAGATTAAGCAACAGGCCAAATGCCATTAATCCCTGTGATGCAGTAGCAGCGCTAGGTGATAACGAACATCTCCATGAGCTTATCTGAATAAATGAATGATTGATTGAGTCGAAAACCTCCTTTACCTTTCCTCATAGTTATTTTGGCTTTGAGGAGAACAACGTAATTTCAATTATCTTTACATTTAACTTCAAAATCAGTTAAAATTTCAATTTCGAGATGATGATGATCAAGCAAGATTTTTCAGAATGTGGTTAGTTACTTACAAATATTCTTTAGAATAGTTATTATACTATGTTTATAAAGTTTAGCACGATTTTTAGAAACAGTTGAATTTATTTTTTCAAGATCCAGCAGTGAAAAAATTAGTGGACGCGAGCATCACAGCTCGTCGCAAGGCGTACGCTCCATATAGCAAATTCCTTGTTGGTTCTGCTCTACTTTCATCCGACGGTATTGTGTACATGGGATGCAACGTGGAAAATGTCTCATTTGGTCTTACAATTTGTGCCGAAAGAACGTCTGCAGTCAAAGCAATTTCGGAAGGTTGCAAATCCTTTGAAGCCATTGCGATTACTGGTGTGAACAAAGATCTGCTTGTGTCACCATGCGGAGCTTGTCGACAATTCCTGGCCGAATTCAATCCGAAGATCAAAGTCTACTTACACAATCCTGACACGGGTGAAGTTGGAATCACAAGTTTGGCTCATCTTCTTCCTGAATCCTTCATTCCTGAAAATGTCGACTTTGACGATCTATCTGTTAACTAGAGCTATTACATTCTCTTGCGATCTGTCGCTTTTACTTTTAATGTTCCAATGTCATTAAAAACCTATTACTTTTACTTTAAATTCTCGCTTTACCCCATTAATGAAATTCTACATTCATTTTGAATTCATGTGCAATGTTAATTGTATTCAGTTCATTAGTTATTAAGCGTTTGAAAGAAAATATTATTTTAATTGAGTTCAATGCCCATGCCCATATATTTAACTAAACAATGTTTATTTTATGACTTAATTTATTGATGCATAAACGATTGTTTCAGATTGGATCCATGTCATGCGCCGTAGTAGTCACAGGTCATTTGCCATTGCATTTCGTATTTCATACTACATTGCCACGTTTACTTCCTGTTTTTCAGTTTATTACGTGCAACGTGCCCCTCTGTTCAGTACCCATTTTACTTTCACAAACTCATCATACGCTGATAATCTGCAATTTTACTAATCATAATGATGACACGTTTAATTCTTGGTTTACTCATGTGCTTCTGCATTACATTGGGCGAGGGCGAGCGCGAGGGATATTCTGTAACTTTTGTAAATTGTTGTATTTTGTATCAAATATTCATACAATCAATCGTAAACCGTACTTCAATTTATCTAAGCTGGTTTCTTTGAAAGGATGGAGTCAACCAAGAAAGTTGGGAAGTTCCTCGACAAAATGGTAAAGGCACGGGTATGGATATGTACAGGACGACAGAAGTTCCGAAGATGACAAGTCCACCTTCCATCAAAACCACCAGTACAAAAAAGTCTGGTGTATGGAGACGATTTAAGAACAGTGAGAATGAAACAAATTACATTTTCGAAAACGGCAGGATTTTTCATGCTGTCCTGAAAGAAGACATTGTGTAACAACATTGCAATTTCATTATTTATTTGCAGATGTTGGACAAGGATTGGAAAAGATTGGCAAGAAACTTCAGGATTAAGTTGACACAATGTAAAGTGAAATCAAATAATGAAAATCAATATTTACTTTTTCTTTGAAATTGGTATAAGCCTTTAATCATTTTCTAGCTTGTAAATGCTCAAAAGCCTGTTACGTCATGTAAAATCATGTAAATCATATAAAATAAATTCGTACGATAACCGTTTATCTCTTCAGTTCTTGTTCCTTCTCGCTTCTGAACTTGAAATATTTCAATTCAGCATTTTTTAACCTTTGATCTGACCTTAACCAAATAAGAAATAATCTACACACGCATTAAGTAATTTATTGCCCTATTACATGAAACATGACGCAATATAAATGTCATATGAAAGTCCCCTGATGGAACTACAGAATGAAGTATAGATTGACATTTTTATTAGATCAGCATCATTCACATTTCGGCAGACTTTTGGTTCGTCACTCATTCCAAATTCAATAATGCGTAATACACTTTTGTTAATTGCATTTTTGAGCATAATTTGCAGTGGGTTAGGACTGTTAGGACAAGCTTGTCAGCCTTGTTCAGATTTGACCTGTGTTGACGACGTCCAGTCTGCCCTTTTAACGGAGAGCAATCATGCTGACTGGAGAACTGTAAGTCAAAAGTAACTAAAGTATTCTTTACAAATCAAAATGACTGACAATGAGAAGTTAATGAGAAGTTATACTAGGCATTTGTTTTCATTTTAAGCCTGATTACATTCAAAACTATGGGTATCCAGTTGAAACGCATACAGTCACATCAGGCGATAACTACACTTTGACACATTTTCGAATTCCTTACGGTAAAGTTGCCCCAAATAATGTCCCTGGGGTTAACAAACCTGCCGTTTTCATTGTTCATGGAATATTGGCGTCTTCTATGCAATGGATGTTTCAACCAACCGATGAAGCTTTAGGTTGAACTCTTAAAGAGCTAACACAGTTGTCATAATTAATTTTGTGTATTTCTCATGCATTTTCTACCGTTTGAATGTAGTTTTCATGCTAGCTGATGCTGGATACGATGTTTGGATTGCAAATTCCCGTGGAACGAATTATTCGCAGGGTCATACCACATTGACTCCAAACGATTTGGCATACTGGAATTTCAGGTTCGACCTTTCGACCTTTCGACTTCGTCAATATCATTCCGGTCTTCATAAAAATGGGTGGTTGTTTGCTGTTCATATAGTTTTCATGAAATGGGAAAATATGACGTTCCTGCAGCAATCAACTACATTCTTAGTAAAAACGGACAATCCAGCTTGTACTACATTGGACACTCATTAGGAAATGTACAATATGCAATTGCAATGAGTCTTTATCCAGACCTAAATTCAAAAATAAAGATGCAATTTGCAATGTCCCCAACTCTTTTCATTCCTCATGCAACCAACCTCCTGTTCCAGCTAGCCCCAGTTGGATATTCTGCGTGGGTAAGTGTCAGTGATATCTTGCATTTAAATTTCATTTTTTTAAAAATCTTAAACAAATATTTCGAAATTGCAGCCAGTTCTTAATGTAGCTGCAAACGGACGATTCCTTCCTGATTTACTGCAGACGTTGGCTCCTACAATGGGACCATTCTGTGACCTAACGGCTCTCAATTGTGGTCTGTGTGGTAATGGGTGGTTTGCTCTCTGGGGATTTAATCCGTGCCAATTGAATTATGTATTATTAAACATTTATTGTCTTAGCATTCTTTCAAAAAATCTTGTTCGGTTTGCTAATTTTTTTAAACCTTTTTTCGAAGACGTATCTTCCAGGAATACTTGCCCACTTACCTGACTCCATTTCATCCAAAACATTGGTCCATGTCTTCCAACAAAAGGTTCAAAATGATTTCAGGCAATTTGATTATGGGTCAGCTCAAAATCTGCTTGTGTACAACAACATTAAACCACCGAGATACGACTTGACCAAATTGACCGCTGCAGTCGTTGCTTACGAAGCTCCTGGTGACAATATTCTTGTGCCTAAGGTATGATATTAATGCAACTAGCAAAATTCTTTGAAGAATGATAATTATGATTATAATCAAAAATGATTTTCCAAAAGGACTTTGCGTACACTACAACCAAATTTCCAAATCTCGTTGGAAATGTGACTGTTCCTGATTGCAATTTCAATCACGAGGATATGGCAATCGGCATTGACGCCCACTTGTGGATTTACAATGACATCATTCAAAGAATGAATGCCAATGAAGCAGCGCTTTCTGGTTAAAGTTGAACAAAAAATAAATGCCAAGAAAATGGCACTTGTAGAAAATGTACTAGCAATAAATGGCAAACTGAAAAGCAATGCCGGATTGCTCAATGATTTCACTTTTTGAATTTATTTTTTAAAATCATGAATTGAAATAACATTTAGGAACGAGTATTCGTAACAAGATGGTTTCGGAACGAAGGCTTTCCTTTTCCTCGTTCCCGTACGAGTCATTACATGCAAAGTAGGTTCGTTCCAGAATGCTCTAAGTCCAGCATCTTCCATCCTTTCCCACCATGCTTTCAATCCAGAATAAACGTCCAAAGATGAATTTAATCCTTTCAGATGAAGTTCTATTTGTAGCTGTCCAAACGGGAGCCCATCAGAGAAATCTTCCACGACTTTGTCCAGTGATACAAATTCATGACCTTCAATGTCCACTTTTAAAATATCCAGGAATTCATGATTCAGCCTTTTCATATGATGATTCAAAGTTTCTTGGTTTCTTCCTCCCAGTGCTAGTCTTTGGAATTTAGCTCTGTCCGGATATTTCTTTACGATGGTTACCGATTCGGACTTGATCGTCGGATCGAACATAAACACAGAGCAGTTGGTTCGCTCCAAAAGTTCTTCCTCAAATGACCAATCTCTCGAAACACCAAAAGAGTAAACAATGCATGCATTTTGACGAGCAATCAGCTCCATTCCACAAACCCATTTTCCTCCATCGCCTAACCTCCCGATTCGTTCAACGGAATAAGGACAATTGAAATTGGGGGAAAAAAAATCCCAAATTATTCTTGGATTATTACGCTCTTGACTCCATGGATCGTCAATCGGGGATGGATTCAGCTCTTCGGCTTCCATACGATTAAGTCGTCCTTTTTTCCATAGACGATCTGATTGTAAAATACGTTGTTGTAATAATTCTTCATTACAATTTTGAAATCGTACTTCCTTTGAAGTACTTGATTCTTCACTGTTAACTATTGTTGACGCAATTACTTCACCGTTAATACTGCCGAGAATATCGATGAGTTGGCTGCTTCCGCACCAAAACCCGAAGATAAATGCAGCGGTGGTGACAATAAAAAAGTGAAAACATGATGGGATAGCAGACAATTTCAGTGTTGTTTCACTGCAAATGCTGGCAAACCCCATTTTTGAAACTCGTTTGAAATGTCTTTTGGAAATTATGAACATTTACAGTAAACTTTTAATGACATGTTAAACTTTATTCATTGGGAGACAGTTACAATTTGTGCATTTGCTTAAGAAGCATTATTACATCTTACATGTTTAGTTAAACCGGACCTGAAATGTGAGTGGTACAGGGTAAATACTGAAGCAAAAGAATGACTTAATTAAAAACTATCATTATTATAACGGTACAACTAAGCATTTTTCAGTTGATGATGTCACATGTCATTTCCGAACTTGCAAATGAAAGATTATAGGTGTTTGGCTATTATGATTTTAGTGTAAACTCAGCAACAAAGGTGAAGAGCAAACTTGACAGAAGATACAAGAAGCATAACGAGTCCCAAAAGCGCAATTATCCCTCCTTGCATCCTGTAATACAAAATGGAAATCCAACACATTTATAATACATTATGGAAAATTTTTAAATGACAACAACCGTTACAGATGCGTAGCCTTGAATACATAATTCTTAGTAACAAAATGGGTGCTAACCTATTTTCGGGTTTTCCGGTGTAGTAACCCGTTGCATACAAGACACGTCCAACGATCCAAACTGCCCCAGCCAACGCAGCGAACACCGGCATTTCGAGTCCACCAATAAATAAGAGCATTAGAAAAGTTGGGAAACCTTCAAGTGTGTTTTGATGTGCTCTGTTCAAAATTTAAATTAACCTCATGTCATTTTATGAATTTCAAACCTTGGATTTATCTGAAAACAGCTTAGTAAATCCTACCTTTGATAACAATTGAAATTGTCATTAGTTGGAGAATACATGGTTGGATAGGGAACTTTGAATGTCTTGCGAGCTTTCCCAACCTATATGAAATATGACAAATAAGAATTCAAAATGTAATGTCAGCTACGCAAGAATTACCTAATTAAATTCAAAATACAAACTCTTTACCTGAAACCCTTTCCAAATAAGCATAAACGCGGAAGCAATGGCCACAAGAACGACATAGCCGTAAGCTTTTGGTATATGAAAATCAACTTGATGACTTCCAGTTGTCAGAGCAGATCCTCCAAAAAGACAATCGAAAATGGCCATTTTGATTTTAATTTAATAATTTGGAATTTGAATGAAACTTGCACAATGTAAAACTTTTGTGCTTGACAATGAATGAAAACTGAATGTGAGACGGACAAACAAGTACGAGGGAATTAAATGTAAACTATCGGCAAGACTTCAAGGTTGTGCTTTGGAGTGTGAGAGGATGAGGAAACGCCAGTTTTTTGTTACACACTTCAACCAGTCTGGGTGCTTCATGTTCACATTCACCATCAGATATGATCATATGATGTAATCATGTAATACGGGCAAAGTCAACGTGGACACAACTCAATTGCAAAGTCATGATGACAGTGAAACAAAAAAGCAATACGAGCTCAGATGGAAATGGAACCTTGAAACTTAAAGAAGAATCATGTTATTATCCTCATTCGATTTTCCTTCCAGCAAAAATTCCAGCATTTATTCAAAGTGGACAAACAATGATGAGCAGTAATGTGAGCAGTTTTTTGTTTTAACGTTGACGTATTACTCTTAAAGCTAACGACAACAAAAATCTATGAAAATGAATGTATTCAACGATTCACAATGCTGTCTATAATCTCTGAGGTTTTTGCGGAATGTGAAATCAAATGATGCATCCGGGAACATTTCGGGAATTTTCTGCTTTATACGCCGACGAAGTTAGAAAAAGGTCAAATCAAACATTTTGGCATTCCGAGTAAAATGTTGCAATCCTCAAGCTTGTCTCGCTGTGTAGTCCAAAATCCCATTTGTCTGGTGTATAATTTTATTGCAATATGCTCTTCACAGATGTGATCAACTGATCAATGATGACGAAATTAATGATAATTGACTTGTTTGATTCTGCGTATCTGTGTAAAAATAAAACGCAGGTGGTCACTTTGAATTTACATTGTCAACTACATATTTTAATAACAATTAAGTTACAATTACCTTTTTTGTATAAAAATGTAACCACTATGCAATGAATTTTACGTTCAAATTGAAATCGTATAAAAGCTGTATCAGTTGATGCTAAAATTATGCTTCACAATTACTTTTAGCAAGTGGAATTTTATAGAAAAATATCTGTAAAGTATCAAAACGCAATTGGGGGAAAATGAAATTCCTTTCCATTCTGTTGTTTGTGGCACTTGTCGCCACGGCTGTAGCAAAACCTGCTAAGAAGAAACCGCATCCTAAGGTAATAGTTTACCTAATTTTACAGACGGATTTCACTTATTTTCAAGTACATTTGATGTAATAATGACTTCTTGACATTTTAAAATAGGATTCTGGGTCTGACGAAGACAATGCTTCAAATATGAGCGCAGTTTCAGGGCCAAATCAAGGAGGGTTAACAAGTCATCGGCAACCTGGTGCACAAGGCCATGGAGGGTACAATCCCACGATGATGGGGCCAAACAGACGCCCGAGACCCGGACCCGGAAAGAAGCCGGGGAAGCCAAACAGAAAGCCCAAACCAGGAAGTAGTGAAGAGGTTGCACGACCCCCAAGACCAAACCGTCGACCTCCACATAGACCTAATGGAAGACCTCATACTCACCCGCATAAACCTAGACCAAATCCACGTCCACCTAGACCACAGGACTCCTCCGAATCTAGCGAATCAAGCGAATCCGGATCCTCTGAGTCCAACTCCCGGGAAGAGCCAACAACCCCAGAGCCTATGCAACCTGAACAACCGGAAACTCCAGAACAGCCCGATATTCCTGAAGAACCAATTCAACCCGAAATTCCAGAACAGCCCGAGATTCCTGAAGAACCAATTCAACCCGAAATCCCAGAACAGCCCGATATTCCTGAAGAACCAATTCAACCCGAAATCCCAGAACAGCCCGAGATTCCTGAAGAACCAATTCAACCCGAAATCCCAGAACAGCCCGAGATTCCTGAAG
>JABASF010001839.1:0-18771 GCA_019776145.1 Harlomillsia oculata
CTTGTAGCTGAGAGTGTAGCGTGTGTCAAAACCTTTGTTCATGATGATGATACACGTGGGATGGGAAATGTACCTCTTTGGATAGATGTTTAGAGCCTTGTCAGTTTGAAAAGAATCATGCTGGTTGCAAAAAGGAGTCCAGTAATTTCTTTTGATATTATCACGGTTCGTCGACGTCGACGACGTGGCCCTCGCATCTCGCATGCAATTGGCATCCAGTCCAAAAGGAAATGCTATATGTGACGCCTTTGCTTTGGCGTGCCATGTGGAAATGACATTTATGCCGCACAGAAGACTTAAACGAAGGAACAGATGGATGAAAGCTCATCCCAGTAAGTTATTATTACTATCAACGTGTGCAAGCAAAAGCGTCTTGGAGGAATGCTTTGTCTCCATTTTAGAGTTTTCATATTCTTTGATGAATGAGACGGGATTGGTAGGCACGATTATTTTTAGCTGGTATACATTTGTATGTAATCAAATCGATTGATAGTTGCGCATGGACGTGCTATCTATCTTATATATCATTTACAGATTTGGAAAGGAAGAGTTTTTTTATTTAGTGGAGTCAATTGTGTCCACTTTTGCCATTTCGGTCAAGACGACAAGGAAAAAGACGGCCTTAAAGTAAATTCCAACAGATCATATGGCTGTTGTTACGAGTCGTGGGAAAGCGAAGACTGTTGGAAAGAATGTGTGCATGAAAACACTAAAAAGATGATGAAAAGAAACTGGTTGAAATGAAGGCGGCTGTCGTGTTGTAGGGAAGGAGGTCATTTGAGCTAGATAATAAGACGCGTTTGTTGCTGTCATGATCATCTTTGGGCAGTTTTGCCGGTCTTGAGTGCTATTCGTCTACCGTTTTTGCATTGCATTGCATGTGTATTTATTAAGGAATCATCTTCCTCTTTTTTTATGAGGCATTATGTAGGTGACTGTGACTCCTGTCTAATAAGGAAAAAGTTTTTTGGCATTTTTTGCATTGTAAAAGTATTGATTTGCGGTTGAAAGTAATTGTTACAAACGAATCATTGTTACAGGTTTGATGCGGTCGAGAGTTCGTGGAGCGGATACAGCCACAGCCCCCGTTTTGACCTTCCTGGATTCGCATTGTGAGTGTAATGTTGGGTGGCTGGAGCCACTTTTGCAACTAGTCAAAGAGGTACATTTCCCATCCCACGTGTATCATCATCATGAACAAAGGTTTTGACACACGCTACACTCTCAGCTACAAGATACGTTTCGACCTGAGGAGGTCAAAGTCGTAAGTTTTACACTACCAATTTCACCTATACAGAAAATTGTCATTTATGCTTTCAGCTTCAAGCTATACTATTAAACAGGATAGTTACTATCAAGTTGCTTCATCAAGACAAAAGGAGCATTTAACTTTGTTATTTAAGCAACTCACAGTAGGCCTTTTCTGGTTGTGTGCATAGAAAAAGTGACGAGTCAACTGCTGAGCTGACTTTTCTACTGAACTGTTCAACTTTCAGATTTCAAAGTCAACCCCTTGCGTCAACAATATTTGCTTTCATAACGAAAAGAATGCTTTAAACTTAAACACTTTTTTTCACTTTTTGATGTGTAACATGCTACATTGTGAAAATTTAATGTTGTCACACAAAATAAGGCAGAAACTGCTTCTGCTTCCTTCGTCTCCGTGTACGATATTATATATTATATTATGTACTTATTCTCTAAACACAGCATTATTCCTAATGTAATAAACAGTATGCACGATGCAACGTTAGCTTAATATTATGAATTACACGAACATTTTTTGACAAATCATTAGATTCAAAACAAAACTTTTACCTTCTCGTTTCTCATTGCGAAGAACTGTAACTTTACGAATGGTGTTTAGCTTAGCGCCATCGTCAGCTAAAAATTTATAGGAATTAAATGTATCCGTATTAAATTAATATTAGATTCATTATTAATTTCTTTATTGTATCAACGACATTCTTGTACATCGTTGCATGACAATTGTATTGATTTTGAAATTACCATTAGGGGAAGCGTCGTCCACCAGAATAATTTCATGAATTAGGTGAGCGGGACTTCGATTGAGAACACTTGCTACAGTTCGTAACAGTGTTGATCGAGCTTCATTGTGAAACGTGATAATGACAGACGTCGGCTGCAATTGTGACACGTCATATTCTTTTCTTCGACACCTACAATATTGAAAAAGTCATTATTGTTAGCGCAATCCTTCCTAGTTCCTAGTCCTAGGTATTCATCTTTCTTTTCATGCATGCTAGAAAATCAAGTTCATAGAAATTGAAACAGTTACATTTACAAAAGCCACAATTTGACGATAACTTAATTAAAATATTAAAATGAACTACATCTCATTTCAAATTCTACGAAGGAATTTCACAGTCAACTAGGGTTTGGTGTCGAACTACGTGTGAGGTGTTTACATCATTAAATAACTGCACGGGACACAGTGATCAGAAACAATTTGATTCTCAATTAGTTTTTTTCTACTTGTGTGAGTCACAAAACTTCTTGGGAGCATTGAAACCAGTCGTAAGGTTTTAGGCCCAGGAGGAAAAATTGTAATAATTCATAAAGAGAAGACGGGAAGGGCTGAAGAAAGGTATAAGTAACAAAGAAATGATACTACTTGAGATTTAAGAGTCGTACATTGGATTTCGAGTGTCTGGAATGGCTCGGTTGATGGGCAACTTGTCAGATGCAAGCTGGTTGAATTTTGTCTTGCCGTACGCGTCTTGACCTCGTCTGATTTGGTCTCCTTCAAGATACGCCTCTTGGTCGAAGAATTCGAACGGATCGTCATACTCAATTCGTTGTTGTTGTTGATGATGTTCTTGCGCTGCTCCGTGAGTATTCCACGTGCTCTGTCCATTTTTCACAGTGCTGCTGGAAGATATAATACTTGGACTATTCAAAACTGACGACACAGCGACACCGCCTCCTGCCGCTACAGAACTTCTGTCGTCCCCTGTAAAAATCAAAGTAACAAGATGTGAAAAAAACCCGTTACACTTGCGACTTGCATAATACTTAAGTCAAATAACATTCATTTACGCATCAGACACATTTTCATTCCACAGATATGGTTTGAGGTTACAAAGTTAAAGAACCATTTGTGTTTCTTTCGCTGTAAGGTCAAGGCGGTGGTGGCGGATGCTGTCAGACCTCATCCCATTTTCAAACAAAAAACTACCAATATGCTGATGCTGATAGACGATAGAGACAATAATGTCTGAATTATGTAATAAAATCTAAGTGGTTCCTGCCTACTTTTCTTGAGCAGGGGTGTTGGTTTTTTTGTACTCCCCCTTGTTTGACAACATTTTAAAGCCAACTCATCTTTGAACGTGCAACAGCATGCAAGCAAACGTCAACACGACGTCACACAGGTCAACCTGCCTAGGTTAAGTTACACACTGGTGGTTTACGACAACTCGACATTATGCAAGGTCGAATTTTTAGTATTTACATTTCGCGTTGGCAAAAGCAGCTTTTGCGAACTACTCTGAACTTGTAATAATTAACTATACTACTTAATCCGCTCATTAATCTTTTAAATTCTAATCGTCAAGCTCACGATTTGTTGTAAATTGCATTTTTTAGAGATCCGCTATGAAAGCATCTTTTATAATGCCCTTGTCGTTGTCCCAATCCCAATGCCTGATCGTTCAGGTTTCAAAAAATGTAAGACGGAACTGAATTGGCAAATTCCAGTAGTAATGTAATATACTAAAACTAAAACTGCAACTTGTTCTGTTAGAAATGAAAATTGCTCTTTTCATAATAAAAGTCTGAATCAAGTTTGTAATCTCTCAAAAAAACAATAATTGAAGTCAGTGACGACGTTTGAAATCGGAAAGTTTGTATGGGCCACGCCACGCCAAAAACTCATCACAACAGAATAGCCTAACCTTCATGGGGAATCCAGACTGAATCTTTTAACAACAAAGCTCGGGGTGCCACAAAAACACTTTGAACTTCTGTTCATTGTACAATTATCATGAAATCTAGCATGACACAGAAAATGCAGTGAATTCAAAACCTCACCTTTGAATGCATTGTGCTCACTACTTCGCGACGCTGAACCCCCTGTCCTGTCGAAATTATTCGTTGACACGTCAACTGGGGCTACTCCATCGAAACTAGTCAGTGCTTCGGCTGCTCCAACCTGTATTCATAAAATAGAAAAAAGGATGTTCATTTATACTTTAATTATTAACCACCATTTTCAAAATTATAGCGTACAATACTGTAAAAAACTAATTTCGGAATAATAGTACAACCATATCATTACAAATCAAGGTTCACGTGTAACGGTAACGGTACGGCTCAAACAAACTAATCTGCACGACTCGACATTTCATTCAACATGTTTCCTAAAAACAGTTCATCAGTTCCATCAAATTTTGTAAAATTGCAATATTCGATCCAGTGGGTATACCGACCTACGTTTCAGAATGGCAAAATGGCAATTAATAATAATACATACCTATGCAATTGAAAACACATAGTTCACTTAAAGTCGAAATAGAACAAAAAGAGACTTTTGCATTTCCAATGAATGCGAGTTGCTGCAATAATGGTATAACTGAATGCGCTGACAATACACAATCACATTCGTGTGCTGTTGGTTTTAGTTTCTAACCCTGATCTTTCTTCCGGTTGCACATACACACCTGCTGTCTCCTCCCTAAACCAAAAGGAACAAAATGGAATCTGCTCATCTCTCATTGTCATTACAGTGCTTAAGCATCCTTCCGCTTCAATCGCAATGAGGTGTGACGATCATCCACAGCACAAAAGAGTGACAAGAGGAGTATAATCAACACGACAGCAACCCAGAGAAGTATTAAGTGCAACGCAATAATGCAATGGAAATCATGATGATTCAGCTGGATATATTTGCATAATCTGACTTTGAATCATTCAAAGCATTAAAAAGGGGAGAGATACACAACCACACAGACAAAAGCTGAAACCCGCTATAAAGAACGAGTTCATTACAGGAGTTCTAAATAGTAGTAAGTCGACATTATGAATGTGAGTGACTGATGCCAACGAAACTATAGTCGCATTCAGTCGGGAAAGATACGCCCGTAAGGAATGCAGTGCAATGTTAGGATGCTCACCTCATCATCATTTCACACAAAGCTAAATCCCAACACTAATTTGCCTATAAATGACCGTGTAATATTGCTCATGTAGAATTTCGTACGTCTTACTCTTACACATGCAGTGGATTTGCAAATTACCAAACCGTTGATGGTCAAGTCAAGTCAAGCTGAACAGTCATTTTGTTGTTGTTGGATCAACATTATTAAAAGTCGTAAAGCAACTAATGAGATCCACTGTGCCTTGCATTACGGGAACTTGGAAAATTACAAGTTTACCTTAATTCCTACCTACTCCAACAATTTCACGTTCCTACGAGATGCCATGCCATGAAAATGAACATTGTGTGTGCTTCCTTCTTTCCCCTATCATTACAAGTGTTTGCATGACGTTACTTCACAAAATGGGTAGGATCAAAATCCCAAGCGAACCTCAATCTCAAGACAGTTCTATTACATACAATGATGATGGCATGCTCCATAAACTAGTGAAGTGTTCTCTCCGGACGACAATTGACAAAGTTGGATGCTCTTGCTCATCTGCTCTTTTTCCCGACAACTTTTCACTTCTCCGAAGGGAATTCTAAATTCTCTAAAGGATTTCTTAAAGTACACGAGGTTGTCGTGTACGTAAGAATATCCAAGTCTTGAAAGTCCACAAAAGGTAAAAGTTTTTTGGCTCTTGTCCCAACTTCCTAGCGTTCATCTTTGCACATGTCAATGCTGATGACGATGGCGCTTCATCTTTGTCTTCTCTTAGCCTGTTGGATGACCCGACTTGACTGACTAAACTACTCGATCCCAATCAGGACAGTCTATACATTCCTGAGTTCGCAGCCAACAGTATTTTATCAACATCTTGACAACTCTCGTTGACATAATGGCAATCGCTATAGGGCATTCTTCACGTTTACTCAATAAGCATTTAAGATGTACCCTTTTCGTTCTCACATACTACACTCCCTTGCAGAACCGAAACCCAAACGACTCGTGTGTCGTGTCAAAAAATCGTCCTTTACATTCGTTCCTACTATTCGTTCACACTTAAGCATAGCATATAAACTAAAAAGTACCATTACCACACTATGCGAAAATGTGAATGTGCAAAATGTAGGTTCGACACCGACACACACGTAAAGGCCATGCAGCAGCTTTATATGAAACAAGTCAAAGATGTCTTGTACAGACAGGATGACTGCACAGAAGATTCTCGTACAAAAAAACTGGTTCATCCACAATCCCATCAAGTGAGCACACAACACAAAGCATTAAAAACTTCTTACTACTGTGACGTTGTGCTCTTCACTTCGTCTCACAAACATGATGACGAAACGAAATGCACACACGGACACAACAAAGACGGACGTATCTTCAAAAGACAGTTCAAAGGACATTGCCTTCCCACTACTCGCAACAAACAAAATCCTTTTTATATAAAAGTAACAAACCTCCATTCTCACTTTATTATTAAAGAGTTAAAGACCCAAACAGTCAACGAACATGCAATTGCAGCTCAGTTAAGCACTACTTTAGTATCAGTAGTGCTCTTATTTTACGATCATTCCTTCTGTGTGAACGAGTCAGATGAAACATTAAAACTCAAAAAAATGAGGTCCTAACAAGGCCTACAACTTATAACTGCCAAGGTGTCGTACAGTTACCATTTTTTAATTCATTCGCAACACTTGTAAGACTTGTACAAAAACTACGCGTATGAATTAGCACTAACCCTCTAAATGAATAAGTCTAATGAAAACGTCATATCAATAAATTGCTAAGTATCCCGGTGGTCCGGGGTCACGTCATCACATTTGTCTTTCTCTGCTGACAAGAACGATTGATATTAATTCCACATAAGTGAAGTGGATGTTTCATATTGAAGACTTCCGCTTGGGTAAAAGGCACCATTAGTACAGACCACAATACAAATACTTCTTGAGGGAAAATAAATATGTTTTCCATTAAGAGTGAAATGAAAGCCACAGAAACTGGCCATTAGGCCCAATGGGTTGCGTGAGTGGCGTGTTGGCTGCTGATTCTACGAAGTCTGTCACTATTATCCATTTATGAGAGAAGAGCTTCAATAAAAACGACGACCACAGACCACAGTCCAGATCGATCTAAAAAGTAACCTTTCAATATCATGAGAATCTAAAAATAATCCTCCTTCAGCAAAAGAAGGGTCACCCGTCAATGTGAAAGGAAGAACATGCATTAAAATGAAACAGTCAAAAAGTGCGTCAATTTGACAAATTCATGAAAATTCACTCATGAAAGAATACGCCGTATCCTCGTAGCCTCAATCTCTCTTCTCATCCAATTAGCAGCCTGTAAAGAAAAAGTAGGGAAACGAGAGCTGAGACGCAGAGCACACGCAGAACAAATAATTCCTGACGTGAAAGAAGATTCGATGTCAGCAAGTTGAGAAGCTTTTGGGTGAGTGTATATAAGAATCCCATACAAAAGTAAAACAAACGAAACGGAGAGAAAAAACTACTTAACTATTGAAAAAGGTAGGTAGGAAAACAAACAGAGACACACTTGAGCTACAATTTTACGAGACCAAACTTTAAAATTCGAACTAGTTGAACATCTTCACGTCACAAAACCGTCTTTAAGACTACAATAGCCAAGTTGTCCCATTTCTTGAAACTGTCATTAGAATAAATATGCAAATCTCTCACTCTTCTTCGTTTGCGCTTACATTAACAAGTAGAGAAAATTGACACTGATTTTTATTTTCTCTGCACGACGAATGGTTACGCTTAAATGCCTTGTTCCTCTAGTATGAGATATTTTTTGCACAGCATTATTTATTTTCAAAAGGTTTGGATAGGAAAGAATGCGCACAATTAAAAAGAAAGGTGAGCTCAAAATCCCACCACTTTATGTTACCAAAGCTCAGAATTAGTGAAAAGAAAAATCCTCTATGAAGAATAAAAGCTTCATTCTAGATTAAGGTCGTGTGCAACGTGCGTCGTGTGTATCACATTAAAAATTTTTGGAGCAAAAACGGAAGAAGGGACAATAACGCTTTTTTATTCATTCTGTAGCAACTTCTCAATTCTCATGGTACGATGTCAGTTTGTAAAAGCTCATTTTTGAACATAACACGTTTCATCCTCTTAAGAAGACTCGAAGCTGAGGATGAGTGCATGTGGGATCTCTCATTCATGAAAAGCACGTTTTTGGACGATTGGAGATATAGATATCATGTCACGTCCTGCACAAAGACATTTGCAGCGGCATATTGCCTCAAAAAATTCAATGCTTGGTCATCTTAGTCATCGTAAGACCAAACAACCAACCCAAAGTAACCGCCACGAAGCAAGGGAAAGTGAGAGCAGCATGAGCAGACACAAAAATTGCAATTGTACCAAAATGTCTTTAAAGGAAGAAGAAATATGATTTGGTCCTCAAAATGACTGTCTAGAAGTACAAGCACAAAACAACAGCGGGACGAAATGTGGCTTGGCATCAGTGATGTGGACAAGGAAACTGGAAAGGAATGCTAAATCTCTCTCACTCGCTCTCTGTCTGAGCCAGAGCTCTCATATGAACACACTGAAATAAATAATGCAATGTAAACTGCGACAAGTTAAAAGCAAGCCGTACTTATATAAAGTTAGGGTATGGTTTGTCGTAAACAGAATTTGTGATGTTTTTGCAGTATTTTCTTGTACAGTTTGTCAGAATTTTACAGAAACATAGAACAGAACGATGTTCGCATTTCATGTATTAAACATGGTGAATCCTACTGCTTAAAATTTCGATTTTCGGAAAACCTAGATCCAAAAAATTATATTAAATTCATATATTACGCAAGATGTGAGAACAGCACAACATCAAGCTTAAGCTATCACAGCGTAAATAAACTTACTGCAAAAACCTCATTTGCGACCACCATCATCGTGTTTTCAATTAATTAAGCGAAGGTGTTATTATGCTGTGTTGTGCAACGCATCAGCGAGAATTCGTTTTTGCTAGTTACAGCTAACAACAACACTGAAAAAGTGTTTAATATAACAAAGTGTGTATACAATTTACTAGTATCAACTCCTTGCACACAGGAAAAGGTCTACCATAGTGTATACAGTAGAGTTTGAAGACAGGAAATTTAATCCTACACAAATTTTTTCATTACATATTCCAAAACTGAAATGGTTCTGCTCTACTTGAATTCAAGCATGGAAAAATCGTACACATCGAAAGTTACATTACCGTACGGAGTGAATGCAGATTGATGTTCACAGCTCGTTCAAAATCAGCGCATTTACACATATATACCTTTACGAAATGAGAAGCAAGAGGTTCATTTTATCTTCGCTTTGTGAATTTATTGCGAGTCCATTTCCGTTTTGTGTACACAAAACCATCCCGTACCTGTTCTACTGTATTAGATCCGAAATTCTCATATCCTGTCACGTTCATCAAATCCAAAAACCGGAGAAAACTCATCAACCCATCTAACACAAATCCTAACCACTTTATTATTATCCATGATGATTTAGATTCGCCATTGGAATTTACCATTTCTCAAACTGCTTTCAAGTATCCTCAAAACAAACAAAAGGAAATGAACCTTTTTGGTTTGACGTAAAGTTCTCTTCCATTCCACACCATGCAACCACCGTACCGGCTGCTGCGAGAAAATCGATTTCGAAGAGACCGAAATAAATCCGCAAATTGCATTTTGTCCTGCTGAGCGTTTGACGTTCATTTCTTGTCATCAACTACAATTTGGGAACCTTGGCTTGCCAACCGGTTTTACCCACACGACAGCATTTGGATTGGACATTCGGGTGTAACATCAACAAATACTACTCGAAATTGTATATCGGAAATCAATTTCTGCTGTCCTAACCGTTTCTTCGCTTTTCGAAAGACGTAAAAGCTTATATATCTTTGCGTTCAAGTTGCAGTTGATTCATCATGTAGCGTCACCGCGTCAGTCAAGATTTTCTTGATGTCATAAGTGAAAAGTCTGGTTTAAGATCACACGAAAAGCGACCCGTATCGTTTCTTACTTTGAGACTTTGACACTCGACACTTCATTACGGGTTACGACACCAGTACTAACTCTTAGAAGTCGCCGTGATTCCTACTAGGTAAGGATTTGACTTTGACAGCTTCTTGTTTTTTCTTTTGATCAACTTAACCTGACTGACTGAGAACAACAACAGGCCAACAACACACTGATACCTTTTGACTTACGAGTCTGTAGCGCCACATCAACGTGCATTGTTTTGTCATGCTGACCCGCTTTTTTCACAACAGCATCAAGATAAAACCAAAGTATTCATCATTCTATTGTCCAAAACCTTACTAGCTGCGAGATTCTTATTCATTCTTCTCTAACCAAATGAGTTTAACACACCATCTTCTTGGAGTGTCTAACGGATATTCCTGTATGTAATCACAATCACATTATTCCCTGAGAAAATGAGGAACTCTCAGTAGTGCGCATCCGTCCATTGACTATGTTGCATGCAACCCTTCACAAATTCTAACATTCAATTCGGTTTTCTGCTATTTTCCCAAAACTGTAAGACTGTAACTGAACAAAGAACTAAATCTCAATTAAATGCTGCACCTATCCAAATTATTAGTACACCGCTGTCAAATTGACACAAAACAATGAGGACCTTCAAGGAAATATACAATTTTGATCCCTCGCAGTTACAGTTGGCAAGTTAAACGTTTTTCATGTGAAAAAATGTAAGCTACTTAAGATCAACACGTGCCTACATGGGATGATGCAGGATTCAGTTTATTTCCTTTTACCAAATCGCTTCATTGTTTTAGATATAATTATGTGAACAATGAACCAATTTCAAGAGCATCTTTAACGTGTATAACGGTCCCTTCTCCCTTCTCATGCCATGAAGCCATGATCGCATGCTTCCGGTCAAAATATTTAAGCTATGTAGTAGTCATTAGCGAATGGAAGAAGAACGCCCAAAATGACACTTCGGGTCAGGTGGGTCATATCGTGTGCACAAGATTCGTATCCTTTTCGAATGAAAAACACATGCGACGTCCTCAACACGAGCCACTGACGTAAACGTCTTAGTAAGCGTAACGAAAACCTCAAACTGTACTGTTTCTGTTCGTTTGTAATCTGCTTGGTAAAATAAACATTCAGTAGTGCACGCAAATATTGACAAAATGTACAACATTGTTAGATTTTCACCCCAAACGCAAACGTTGTTGGTGAAAGGGTGTGCGGATAAACCAAAATGAGTGAACTCTCTTCTGTCAATCAGCAGGTAAATATGGTCAGGAATAGGTAGTTAATCAAGATGAAGCGATGTACTGTGAACGAAAAACCAATGAACGCACGTGTTTGCATTTACATTTGTAGTGTGTACGCAAAAAGCAAATTATAATCGTATTGTAGTATCTTCTCAGCAACTTCCATTCAGGATCAACAACTAGACAAGCTTGGCATGTATATAATCCTTTATCTGTGCCAAAGAGCAAACAGCTGTTTGATGCTGTTTCCAAACACCAAATGAAGCTTGAACATGGTCAAATCAAATCCTCAAGAGAATCATGATCGGTTAGCAAAATGTGAAATTTGTCGAGTACACTACACATTATCCAATATGCAAATGTGAAAAGAATTCCACGTTGACGGACGCTATGTTAGAGCTATAAAATAAAACTTACAAAAGAATGTTTCTTCTTGCAAGCTATTTTATGTGAAAGAGAGTAACGTCTCATTCAACCCCTTCAACTCAAAACCTGGCAATTTATCACTGAAGGCAATACATGAGAAAAGCAAATGTTGTATCTTAACGTGTAAAAGCGAAAGTTTTCCTGAACATCGCAAATTCATTACCTAATTACAGCAAGTCAACTTTTGCATAAGAATTTCGTACTTTTTTCATTCCTTGCGGCTACGATCTACGAAGTGTACGAAGACGCGACGAAGGCGACCATGCATGTGAACTGTGAACGCAATAATAATGTCTAATGCGCTTAGTGCTAAGGGCTAAGGCCTTAGGCTTAGGCTATCCTTTTACGCAATGTTTGGTGTTAACCAGTCATTCAAGGAAAATTGTACATTTGAACCCAAATGGAGTTCTCATATTACAGTTTGTAATTAGTGTCTCACAATATAAATGTTTGGATTTAAATTAGTTCTATTAAATTACCAAGAACGTTGTGTTCTCTTAACGCTCATTCATTCATTATTTGTCCCATATTGTCCCTGCAATCTACAAACTCCCAAACTTCCGCTTACAGTGTTAAATGGTATACTTGGTTTGTTAAATGATAAAAAAAAGCAGTGTAATCGACCGGATAATCGAAAGAGCTCAAAGTTTGTTGCCTTCAACATCCTTTGCAAATTGAAAGTCATTTTGCGTAATTTTGTGGTTAGGAAAAACTTTTACAAAACAGCATCATCGCATGTTTAACAGAGTAAAATGAGACAAAGTACACAACTATATAAGCTCGGAACTGTGAACTTGATCGTGTATGCAGATTCTCATTGAGCGGATATGAAAAGGCAGCAAAAATTGCATTGTTTAAACAAAACATACCTTTTTTGGATCCCCGAAAGCGAGATTGGACCTGGTGAAATAGAGCACTCCGCACAACCATATCACAGCAATGAAAATGAATACTTTCGTGTTGCGTTTCAAAAACATTGTCAGCAGCCACAACTCACAATTTCTTCTTATTTCGCCTCAATACACGACTTGTTCGACACACATCAAGTCAATTGTAGGTCAATCAATTCCCCGCCTCTTTGAATGCACATCTGCTTTTTGTGGACAATCAACGAACCTGAAAGAATAAAAAACACGAAAATATAATTAATTAATGACACATGAGCGATAAACAACGTAAAACAACCATTTAAGCGAACATCCTTCAGGTTGTAACAACATTAACGTGCATTTGTACATCAGCGACACAATGTTTTGGATGATTAAATGATTGTGCATGCCAAGGAAGCAAAAACGGAACCAAGACGAAGACCACATAAGATATGCCATTCTATTTGTTACAACTTAACGAGGCAAAAATCATTTATTCTGTTCAACATCATGTCACTAACTCACTATTCAACACTATAAGTACAAAGAGGCCAAGCCAAGACCCAAGACGTCCTCGTCCTCATCGTTGACTTCGGGACTTCGTTGTTGTTGAACATAACATAACACAGATGAAGTATTCTTACATGACTCAAGCAGAATAGCAAACGAGAAGATGAGTTAAAGCAATATATGCAAACCGTCTTTGAGCATTTATCTCTTTCCTTCGCGTGTTCATTTTACATCTGTCTACGAAATATAGTAGTTTTCCACACGTCTAATCATTCTTGTTATAAGCAGTCTATATGGTAGCATGACAAAGAAAATACGAAAGATGAATACGGTAGAAAATGAACGTGTATACCCACACAAGTCTTTAATGAGAAAAATGGGTTCATCTTCCTTTTGCGAGCATACATGAGTGCATTCACGAAATGTTATCTGAAGGATCCTCATAGTCCTTATAAATGTTTCGCAATGTGAAAAAGATGATTCTGAGTACATTAACATTGTAAAATGCTGCATAGTACATCACAATCACAATACAAAACCTTATCAAACAAAACATTCAGAATTAGCAGAACGAAGACCCAGAACCTGGCTGCTCTGCTGTCCACGACGACAATTCTCTAATGCCACTTTCTTCTCAAACTCGAAGAAACATCCGCTGTCGTATCGTATGTATGATTTGATAAACAACAAAGTGAACGTGGACGAGCCACCACCACGGTTTCACACATTAAAACACTTGTGAAAACAATGTGGCGATGGTGACTGGCGAGAATGTGAAACTCCGCATATTATTATTAGTACAATAGGTACAGATACCAGAACAATGCCTCTGTGTCAAATGTCCATAATGTACGAATACATGTGCCCAACCTGCCGTATCGATTAAGAAAAAGCTTTCATCACCTGCCCCATGGCTGTTCTGTCTTCTTCACGACGACATTACTGATAAATAAAGACTCACTGCTCATTTTGGATTCTTACTGTAGATCGCACAGCTATGCCACACTCATACTGCCAAAACGCAAGTAAATATTGACTCTTCTTACTTTTTCGTTCAACAGAACAGAAATATTAAACTGTCTTTCGGTCTGATTTCAAACAGAACCTTCCTTTTACATGTATTTGATAGTTTACAGTATTACAAATGGATGCGGCGGTGTTCTGAATTTCAACACCCTACTTTTAGGAAAACAACAACCTGACCGCTATTTGGCAAACTTTTTACGCTTATTTTTAGTGATCTTTTTTACAATTTACCGAAGCGAAGTGGCTTTGTTGTAACACTGTCACAGCCAAAACCGCAGCGGTATCATCATCCAGTCAAAACTTAGTGTGCGACATAACGTCATTAGACACACGGGATGAACACAAACAGATATGAAATCTGATCTTAAGTAAGAAGTACGACCGTCTCCGACGTCGCGTCGTCGTCACAAAGAAGAAGATGTGCAATTATTCCTACGCAAAGAAGAGTCGTTTAATGATATCAATCACACACAATACGATTATACGATATACCATACGTACACCTAAAAAAACATGACGGAAACCATTTTGGGTCACCCGCCTGACAAAAATCCATCTTTTCTTATACTCATATTACCGTGACAAGTTAACTGAACCGTTCATTGTACGAAGTATTATCATCATCTTTATAGTGCAGCTTCCATTACATACAACTTTTGTATCTTTTGAAAGACGCACGTCTTTGTGAAACTGATGTCCCCGACAAAGATTGCGTTTTGCGTCTTATGGTTAGAAAATCCAATAACCTTATACCAATTTTTGGCTACCATTTGAGGAAACCAAGAAGATTTGTAATACAGAAAAGCCGGTATTACAAAATGTTTGACTGCGGTTCAGCAACTCATTTCATATTAAAATCCAAAAATCTATTAAAATTCGAGCGTTCAGTGCCATCCGTCTTCAACAAGAAGATGAAATTCATAGTAATTGCCTCTAAACGCATGTATGAAGCGTGCAGATGCATACATCCACCGCTGCCGTATTATGGCAATATTGTCGGAATATAGTACCACATTAAGAGTCCTAACTACAGTAATTAAATTTCAATTACGACCAGACGCAAGCATGGAAATGGAATGACAGCATACTGCGATTCTACTACTGCAGTAGTAAATGTCACAAAGTCATGCACCTTTGATCCGATGATGATGGTGATGAGCCACTGCGGTTTCGCAACCAGCCTTAAGTGACGACAAGAGAGTGTTGATTAGGATTAAACTGTGCATGATCTGCTGGCAACTGACACTACCCTTCAGCCCATCATCTACCACAAGTGGAAATCATCTGTATGATATAATTACACACTTGTACATGATCATTAACTATTTCTGACAGTGGTGATTTGTGATTACCCCACGACCAATTTCGTTTGTTACGCGGTATTAAGGATTGTGCCTGTGCGTGAACGTAGAGTAACTAAATTGAACGTCTAGGCCGCTTCAAAAACTGTGATTCTTCATCTTAAAAACTAAATATAATAATAAATATCTCAATAAATTGACGAACACACATTATATTGTTTCACACGTTTGTCCGCTTGTGCAACGCGATGATCTGCTGGCAACTGACACTACCCTTCAGCCCATCATCTACCACAAGTGGAAATCATCTGTATGATATAATTACACACTTGTACATGATCATTAACTATTTCTGACACTGGTGATTTGTGATTTCCCCACGACCAATTTCGTTTGTTACGCGGTATTAAGGATTGTGCGTGAACGTAGAGCAACTAAATTGAACGTCTAGGCCGCTTCAAAAACTGTGATTCTTCATCTTAAAAACTAAATATAATAACAAATATCTCAATAAATTGACGAACACACATTATATTGTTTCACACGTTTGTCCGCTTGTGCAACACGACCTTCACCTTTAAAAATAAATGAACTAACGTAAAAATGTATACGATTGAAGCTTGAATCAAAATGGAAACAAATCTTTTGTTGTGCAATCTGATCCACAGTCGATCGACCAAGTGGAAAGCGATATTTCTGCTATTCCCAAAACAAACGGCAAAACAAGCACAAAGGCAACGTTGTTCTTTATCTGTACAAGAGTGCCGAGTGTGCTTTGCTTATCTGAACTCTTTTGTAAATGGTATTAAAAGTAATCATTTACCATTTCATCGACAAGAATTTCAGTTGACAGTAGGAATTCCAGCAGTTATGCCATGTTCTATTGCAAGAATATTGTCTGCACGTATGCGAATCAGCCGGACATGAATGCAGAATGAGCACAACTTGATTTGCAAAAAGCCATGGATTTAAATACAATATAAAACGGGGTCTGAAATTATAGTGTAGTAAAATAATGGCTTACCGTATGCTTAATTGCAACTGAGGGTGGTTTTGCTGAAGTAGTACAATTGTTGGGGCTGCAGGAAACCAGATGAATCCTCCTCCGGATTGCCGTTTGTTTAGTGGTGAACAAAGCGCGTCAAAGGAGATTTAATATGTACAAGGAAATCAATCCGAAGCAACCGACGAAGCGACTTACTTGGAATCAAAGGATTTCGAAGTCAAAGAAGGCTATAAATCGGAGAAGTCCACACAAATTTAATTTAATTTGGAATCCAAGCGAACAAATCACTGATGCGAACGGTAGTCCTTTCGGTCTTCGATTTTGGATGATTCCAGAGTTTATTGCATTCCTAAATCCTATTTTTAGAAACGACGTAAACGTCAAGTCACAAAGTCACTCTTTCACTTGGAGTTCAAAGATTTTTGCGTTATTGTCTTGTCTCTTTTATCTTTATTTTTCTCCGAACGTCTTGCATGCTTTACTTAAGTTTCTCAAAACAACTCGAATAATGGTCACTCACAGAGGCCAAAGTTTAAGCGTCTCCATGATTAGAACGTTTGAAACTGTAGTTTCATTATAATGCTGTAAATACCAATACGAATGCTTTTGATGCGATTTCGTCTACAAGGACAATAAAACAGGCAGTGTGGCTTCTTTTCAGTTTAAAATGTCACGGCATACAGCTTCTTAAAGAAGAGACGAACCAAAAAATGTCTTTTTGCAGAAATGCACATTCATGTTCACACTATGCGTCACAATTTGCATTCGTCTTTGTTACTCTCAAAATACTTGTCCACTAGTACAGATAACCTCTCTTACTGCGCGATGCAATTGTGTAACAATGACCACCGCACAGTTGGTGATGAAACTGCAGTTTCCGTTGCAAATAAGTGCACCTGGCGCTGCTTCAGTTTCTGCTGTTACTGTTGTGTAGTAATACTCGTGCGATTCTTCACTTTTGCTCATCCACTTCAAATCCACGCACAAACCCAAGAAACTGTAATTGACACGTGAAATAAGCGACTTTGGTTAATCAATAGAAATAAAATTTTCAAGTTTAAACATTGCTTTATTTTAGTGTATTCATAAGTTTAAACAAGTCCTCTCTTATTAAATAGTAAAAACATGGAATTCTAGAAACATGCAAAAACCGCATTTTTAGAATATTATACTGTAAACTATTTAAAATGCTCAAATTGTAATTACAATTAAAACACGCACGACAAAAGTGTGCGTGCGGAATGTAAACGCATGCTTTATGCTTCCTCAAAAAACGTTACCTTGTGCTTTACTAATTAATAACTATAAACAAACATGAACAATGTCAATAATGTCAACTCAAGAGACGTTACTGTTACTATTATTTATATTCTATAAATCTAGCTAACATACAATAATAAATAAACCAATAAAATGAACAAAGTGTAAAAATAATAAGCGGCCTTTTACCTGCACAACGTATCGGTGCCTAGAAAAGTTGCTGAAAGAGAAAACAGATGACTGAGTGGTTATTTTGGTGTGCCCGGATAGGGACTTGTGGCAGTCACCCGCACGAGAATCCGGATTTTGGCAGACTATGCGAAGGAAGAAGGAGGACGAGAGACTCGTATCATTTTGACTGCACTGCAGTCAGCACAAGACTGAAAAGCGACGGCGCATTCACATCACTTCACTTCACGTTTCACGTTCCTTTTTCCCTACACAATGAATCTCCCACTCTATTCTCCAAACCAAAAGGTTGCTTCTTGCTTTGGTTCTCCAACTTCTCAGCGTAACAGAGTAACAGAACACATAACCCCTTCGTTCATTTCATGAATTTCATCTCATCACATAAGCCTCAGGGCTTTCATCTCATATCACCATTCTTCTGTTAGCATCCAAGTCAAGAGGACTTTAAAAACTTAACTCGCAAAACTACTTTTGTTCGACTTCATTCATTCCACGCAATGACATTTAAAGCACATTTAAAACTTAGTTTGCCTTTAAAGAAATTAAATTGGCAAAAATTCTCATATTTCCCCATCAATCATTTAATACCTTCGGGACATCATGAGGTTATGACATTTCCACTGAGAATGTTCATGTATCATCCACCAAAGACCTTTGTCAGTGTTGGGGCAGATTAGCCTTCAAGAAATACAACTAATTCGCAAATTGGCATGGGCATATCGACAGTTCATATCGCCCCAACACAAGCATTCGGCTACAAAAGCATGCATTTGATTGTGACAATGCCAAACAACCACACAGCAATTTGTGTG
>JABASF010001840.1:0-18769 GCA_019776145.1 Harlomillsia oculata
TATTTTATTCCAAATTGTTCATATATACAAAATTTAGCAAGCACCGTCATGAACTATAAAAAGCACAATGAATTTACTTCCGCCGAGACCTAGTTCTATTGGCAATCGGAGTACTGCCAGTAATAGTTGGAGTACAACGAATCAGTCGAGGTCTTTTCATTGAGGTCGATGAGGTCACACTACTACCCACGATAACGGGAACTTGGTTTTCTATTTCAACAGATGGTAATGGAACTGATTCAGCTTCCTTTTCCATGAGCTTTCTTGGTCGTTTTGCTACTGCCTTCCTCAAAAGCGTGCTCAATTTAGCAGCACTTGCAATGTATGTAGACAAAGGTGTTGTGTCATAAGATAGAACAAGGTCGTATAGTTGCTCTTCATACTTTTTCTGCTGCTTTGAACGGTGACTGTTTGGTGATGACAGTGCTTCTGCTCTTCGCATTTCAGCTTCCGTCGTATTCTGCCATTTTTTCAACTGTTTCAGGCAAGTGAAAAAGGGGGGGTGATTGCCTTTAAACATTGAACGAAGTCCATTGTGCCAACCCTCAACAGGATTGGTGGTCCTTGGATGTTTATTAAGTACTCGGTTGTACACGCTCCAAATGCGTGGAGGGAAAAGAGCATGTTTATTTTCATATCCAATGTAAGTTTTTCCAAAGTACTGAAAAAATGTTGAAAATTCCTCCCGAATGCATTCCTTCATTCCTTCTCGTAGCTTACGATATGCATTAAGTACATCGGCAGGTGGAACAAACGATAAACCTTTAATAGATTTAAATGCTTCGGTGTACTCCGGGTTAGTGTCCACGAGTTTGCGTACGTTTCCAGTCAGGTTCTCTCGCAGGTTTTTTCCCCAGTGAAACTGGCATCCTTGAATGGAAACGCAGTACTCCTCCNACGAGTTTGCGTACGTTTCCAGTCAGGTTCTCTCGCAGGTTTTTTCCCCAGTGAAACTGGCATCCTTGAATGGAAACGCAGTACTCCTCCTTGTCGTTGCAGAAGACTTCTTGCCAAGCGGAATGAGCTGCTATTTCAAAGTCTACGACAACAACCTTTGGTTTGAGTTGTGGTCTCCTTTCTTTAATTTGATGCAGGAAATGAACATAGGTAGTCCCCTGTTTGTTCGGAAGAAATGCATAAACATACGGAAGGCAGAAACCTTCTGGATTTATGCCATGGATACTGTACAGTTGCGTGTAAATACGTGGAGCTGCATTGAATGTGCCATCAGCTAGCCAAACTTCACAACGCTCTAGGGCGGATAAATTATACATCGGTCGCAAAAATGATAATTCTGCTATCATCCAGTGAGTCATACATGACAAATGGCTGAGATCTATTTGTCTGACAGGTAGCCGCAAGGTCTCGTGGTATGGCAGCCAGCGTTCTCGGCTCCGTTCTTTGGTCACTCCTTTGTCTTATACCCCGTATCCGTCTCTTAATGTGAGACTGCTTTGGCATGAGTGCTACGCTTTCCAACGGCAGTTCTATAATAAATGTGATGCATTTAGAACTGGAAACCGTATTTGCATACTGTCATTTGCATATTTACCTTCTAGCACTTTGGAAATCACAGCCATAGGCGCATCGGTGGACCCTAATGCCAGTTCACGTACTCGAGAGTTTGCAACTATTATTGCTGCTCTATTGAAATAAAAGTATAAAAATCATGAACTCAATCATGAATATGAATGAAATATGATGTCGTGATATGTTTCATGATATTTTTTTACAGTCACTTACTCTATCGGTGTTTCATCGTGGAGATGTTCTTTCGTTATTTTGACAATGCCCTCTTTGTCTTTGTTCAGGGTTCCCGGGCACTCACTGTTTACACAAGTCCAATACTGCATACCAGTTTTTTTGTACGTCTTTGTAAGCCTATAATTGTGTTTTTGAAACTGCAACATCGGTTTACCCTTCTGGGTTGTCCCGAATGTCACTATATCCGGTTCCGATTCCATTACAATTTTGGGGCACAAGTGAACAAAATGAGATAATGAGTTGTCGGAACGACACTCAAAAGGGAACTGGATAGATTTTACCATTACCTTTACCTTTACATGCAAACCAGTTTTTCTATTATTATAAATAGCAGTATTTATTATTCCTTCATTAGATTTTTCGATGTTTTGGTTTTCGCTGTTTAGGGTTTTCGCGATATTTCCTGAATTTCATTCGCTGTTTTGGGTTTTCGCGTTTACTTCCTAAAATCCTAAATATTTCATAATAATTATCCACTGTTGGTACGAAGAAACTAATCAACATGCAAGGTTCTGGAAAGAGAACTTAAGTTGTAAGAGTAATAATCCTACTCGAAAATTCTCACTGGAACCCGAATGTTCCTCGTTAGCTTCAGTTTTGAGCGCCGACCGTTCCTGAGTGCTAAGCAGAATTGAAAAAAGTTTCCCTTGAGTTCAACAGCCCATTTGCACGCATGCAAAATCTAAAAATGCTAACAAGTTGAAGTTTCTTGAATCATTTTTGAAAAATGCGAATGCTGAGTGCGTAGACTCTATCCAGTGAATTGAAAAAGATGATAATACCAGTACACTATTACACGATACACTGATATGAGAAATGCATGGTGCATCGGTCTTATTAAATCATTATTACTCATTACGTCATTAGTCTGAGTTTATTGTTCAGGATTCAGCTTGGCCTCATAGCACTCAACAAGATCTGGTTATGTCCAATTTTTGCTTTGCATTGCTCGAGTGCTTTTGACGTTTGTTTTCCGTATTCGAGTAATTAAAAGTGACCGGCCTGGGTGTTGTTTTTTAGTGTAGTTTATCAGTACTTATTAGTTTGTGGAAGCGGAAGAAGTCTGTTGGCTTCTTACAAGTACCGTCGTTTTTTGAACATTTTATAGTTTAGTGACTTTTTTTGTACTGTGCAAAGATGAGAAAATGGACTGAAGTTTGTTGGCAACTGGAGCGAAATAAACGCACGATGGCATGCTGTAATTCAAATGGAAGAGGACCTCCAGCTTTCACGATGGTGACATTTCTGACGGGTCTGGTATGTTGTTCCTTGTTGTATGTGACACTGCGGGACATGTCACAAAATGTGAGTGCGAGTCCTTCATTCAATTTCCCGGATGAGCTCCCGGCCGTCGGGAGGAGAAGTCGATCAAGCAGCAGTGATGACAATATTGTCCCTAATGGGATTTTAGACAGTGGGCTGGATTCTTCATTCCAAGCCGGGAGCGAGGGCAGATTTCCAGATCCGTCACGATCTAATCGACTGGAACACATCTTCAAGCAGTAAATGCATTTTCTCCCTTTTGTTCTTTTTTCACATTCGGTCATACGTTTCCGCTCGGTGTATCTTTTATGGGTTACGAGTTACGGTTTACTCTTTCTTTAGTAGTTTTGCCTCCGATTAGGAATGAGAACGAGAAAACAAAAACCAATTTCCATGCAACATAATAATGAAAGTTTTAAATGCATAATGATAATAATGAAACGATATCCGTACTTGAAGTAATTGGAAGATGTCTTTTCTATGTGTGATCGAGATCGATTTCTTCATGATGTGACTTCGTGGTTGCGCTCTGGAATGAAGATTTATGAGTTGACTGGCCATGTCTAATTTAAGATGTATGACTTTTTTGAAGGGTGGACAGAGACAAAGATGGAATGCTGTCGGAAGCAGAAATCATTCGTTGGATAAATGACGGGATCAGGGCTCACTTTTCTACTGCTATGAAGAACAATTTTGAAAACTTATTTTCGGGTGGATAAAAATCCTCGTAATGGTATGTAATATTAACCTGTCTCATTTTGAAGCATTTATAATTTTCCATCAGCCGTCAGCATAGCAGTCAACCGTCAGCCATCTCAGGGATTACTTTTGACACCAGTCTTAAGTACTTGTCATTGATGATGTTTTAGGACTGATCACTTGGAATGAATTCCTTGAGCATTTCTCACAACAAAATGGTCTGAAGACTAAAATTACGATGGATGATATTCAAAAGAAAACGCCTACATTTACAAAGCTTCCACGGGACATTAAAGGTAAAACACAGAAGAAATGTTATACTTTACAGTTACGTATTTTCCTGAATTTTAATGTTATAATCCAAATTAATATAGTGGAAATTGCAAGATTAGAAGCAAGCTGGTCAGAATCTGCATTAAACAATCCAGATTTCCTCACTGTGGATGAATATTTAGCATTTACACATCCTGAAGCGTCGCCCACGCGATTGCTCACATTGGTGCAAGACACGTTTGCCACATTCGGTATGAAACATACTTTTGCAATCCTTCAAATCACGACCATTAACCAGAAGTGACGGCGGAACGCTACACATCGCACATTAACCTAGTGTGACATTTGGCATTAGTACAAGCTCTGATTTTTGCACAGATTTGGATGGTGACGGTATCATCACTCAGACAGAGTTTGATACAACCTATCGTGATGCGGAAGGAGTAGACCGCGTGTACAAAGATGATCTCGCCTTGCTGGACAAGGATCACAATGGCAGAATCAGCAGAGTGGAACTGATGGTAAGTTGTAAAACTGTACTGTCATGGTTTATCGCCATGCAAAAGTTAAATTTTAATCTAAAACGTTACGGATCGCGTCTCGTCCAATTTCATATTCCGACGGACAGGTTCAAGGGTTCAACCGGGCAGCCGACAACAACAAGCAGAAAATCGCAATTAAATGTAACTATTATAAGGAATATTATAATTAATTATACCATTATACGTTATGTATTTCAGACTTATATGGATCCACGAAATATTCATCATTCAGAAAAAGACGCTCGGAAGCTGATCAAAGCGGTTGATAGTGACCAAGACGGCAAATTAAGTTTGGCTGAACTAAAAGAAAAATTGGATGTGGTCATGAAATCCAAGTTGTATGACGTGGCGAAAAATTTGCATAATTTTGAATGAATAACATATTTTTGCATCATGAGTTTGAATTTGAATATGAATGAAGAGAAAAAATATATATAAATGAATTCAAAGTGTACCAAATAATTAGTATTTTCCGCACTCAGACTTAACTTTTATTCCGCATAAAACGTTCTGTATCGAACAGAGTGAACAGGCTCGCAGATCAAAATTTTCTACATACCATAATAAGAGCACATGAATGAATAGTTATTGCAGATTGACAGGTTAAGAGGAAAATGAGAAATGAGGCACCCACAAACAATAATTTTGACGTTCGGGTTCTTCTCATTATTAGGATTAGGACTATATAAATCGCGACCGGAGCCTCAACAGAAATTAAATGATTATACAATTTTTATTATTACTTTTTTTGATTGGAAGTCAAAATGTCATCTTGAGGATGTACAGATGAAACATACAACGGTAATATAGGTACAATTTATTAAGACAACAACGTAACTCTCAAACGCGAATGAGTGTAGTGAAACAAGGTGTTAAAAGCTGTCAAAGAGAGGAAGGCTTTTGGATGAGCCGTGATGGAAACTCTTTATTCCCATTCTGTCGTTCCCGGCGGTTTCGAGGTCAAGTCGTAAAGTACCCGAGAAATGCCTTGGACTTGTTCAATTTGTTGGCACATCGACTCAATTACTTCTACTGGCAAGTGCTTGCCTGGAGTAGCAGGCATACCGGTCATGAAGTCATTCGTGACGAAGGGACGTATCACAACGGATCTCATACACGAAGGATTACGATTCATTGGACCTCGTTCGAAGTGAATGGGAATCAGCACAATTGGCATTTGACTGATTTGCCCAGTATAGCCAGAATCATATAACACCTAATCCAATCAATCATGATTAGTTTTGCAAATTAAATCGACTAAATTTAAAAAATTGTCGCCAGTACAATAAACTTCCGCTCACCTGATGACCGCGGTTATCAACTTCCCTAAGTGTTGTTAAGACCTCGGGTGTAAGTAACGTTGGAGTGACTTCAGTAATAGGCTCCTTTGCCAATCCACCGAACAAGTAACAAACTCGGTTTACAGAATGGCAAACCTAAAATTAAATTCATATTTAGTGAAATGTAACTATGAAGAATGAATACAAAATATATTAGTTAAAAATAACTTGTACTATTTTACCTTTGGTATGATTCTGGCCAGAAACATAAGTTCTTCCCAGTCTGGTGGACCTTCGGAAGAGATCGCCGCCACATAGGAATATGATCTCTTATCACAGTGACTTCAGTAATAGGCTCCTTTGCCAATCCACCGAACAAGTAACAAACTCGGTTTACAGAATGGCAAACCTAAAATTAAATTCATATTTAGTAAAATGTAACTATTAAGTATGAACACAAATATATTAGTGAAAAATAACTTGTACTGTTACCTTTGGTATGATTCTGGCCAGAAACATAAGTTCTTCCCAGTCTGGTGGACCTTCGGAAGAGATCGCCGCCACATAGGAATATGATCTCTTATCACCCTGAACACCAACACTACGAATGGGCAACAAAATCGATCTCAATTGTTGCTTAGATGAGATGGATTTTAGTTGCTCCTTTTCTTCTTCCGAACAAGCATTGTCAACTCGATTCAATAGAGCATGACTCTGTAAAATAATTTGTAAAGTGAAAAACAATATGAATAATAAGTTCAAATAACTAATAATCAACTAAACAAAATCTGTAGCTAGAAAATTATTACTGTACCTTTTGGAGCATACTATGATACTCAACGATAAGTCTCACAAGCACTTGAGTTTCAGCAAAGTCATTCTCCATGTAAGGTTCAATAGCACAAATGCAACGAATAGCAAGTCCAGGTCCTGGGAAAGGATGACGGTCAACTAATTCCGGCAACAAGCCCAAATCTCTTCCGAGTTGTCTCACCTACGATTACACATTCATTTGCAGTTAAATACAATTCACATATTTTATATACTAACAAACAAATGAAATACATTGAGTCTCATCGACATGTACGGGAAAGTAGTAACCGTTTACAAATCTCTGAGTGTAAACAGATATTAAGCATTCCCATGCGATTGCATTAATTTTGGAAGGTTGTATCAGAAGATACTGGGGTCTAATCAGTTGCTTCTTTCTCCACCTTCCAATAAAGCAATTCCATAAAAGCACCCATGTTCAGCCTTATTTGAAAACGAACAGCAAGCACCTTTGGAATCGTACAATTATATAATTTATGAGAAAGCGTCAAAAAGTGAATTTTAATAACCTCATCTTTATGAAAATCTTTCAGTGGTTCCACAACCCGGCCGGCATCTCGAAGCTTCCTTACGAGAGCGGAATCGTTATGATGAGTTTTAATAGTATCAGCCTTTCCAGAAGCTAGATGGGAAGCAGACTCGATTAGATCTGGTCTAAGTGTGCCTTGACCTAGGAGCACTTCCTCTGGATTAAGGTTCATGGTCGATATCACATTTTCCGCCACCTAATAATCATAATAATATTTCACAATAAACAAAATCACTTTAATATAAGCATTTACTTAAATATTTGACCAACTATGAACATACCTGCATAAAGACGTCACCAATAATCTTTCGCTTTTCTTCCGGCTCGGTGACAAATGATAGCTGTTTCGATGGCGCCATTTTGTTAGGATTACTAGGGTCAATTGGGATATTGGTAGTACCAGTGTAGAACTGATAAGAAGCTTTAACAACTGGAATAAGAAAAATATAACTCATTAAAATCAATGTAAAGGAGAGTTTAAACAATGTTATTTCGAAAGCTATTATTGTACTAACCATTGATTTTAAGTCCTAATCTACTTAACGACTGCTCGACAGCTTCACTTTCATTTTTCCTCAAAAACCCGTTGTCAACATGAATGGCAATGATCTATAAAACAGAAAGAAAAGAATTGTAAATTAAAACTCATAACAAGAAAGTTCCAAAATACTGATTCATACCTGGTCCTCTCTAAGAGATTTTTTCAACAAGGCAGCACAAACCGTGGAATCAACTCCACCGCTGAGCAACATCTAAAAAATGAATACGAACGATTAATAAACATAAAATATCAATAATTATATCAATATTCTCGATGTAAGATAAGGTTTCGAAAAGGTGCAGCATACCAAGACTTTATTGTTTCCAACAGCCTCACGAATATAATCAATGCACTGATTTTCACGGGAGTGAAGTGTAAAAGAAGGAGAAAGGCCCGCTACTTCAAACAGGAAGTTTTTGAGCATCATTTTTCCCTCCAGACTCAAGTCGACTTCCGGATGGAATTGAACACCATAGATATTATTCTTCTCGTTTGCAATGGCAGCAATGATATTACCCGAAGTGGCAATAACAACGTAGCCATCTCCAACACGATCTAAGCTATCACCATGAGTCAACAGGACAGTTTGTCGTTTATCCATTCCCCTGTTCCAATTAAGGAAAGCATTCATTAGTACTCTTGCTTCTTGCATACTACATAATCCCAACATAATTTTTGCAAAGTTGAGACTTGGCTTGTGACGTACTTGAATAAACGACTACGGGGCTCAACATCAATTACGTACTGGCCATCTTCTCTCGCATCCTTCCTGACGACTGATCCACCGAATTCTTTGTTGATCATTTGCATACCATAACAAATTCCTAAAACTGGGAGTCCAAGATGAAACAATTTCGGATCATACACTGGTGCATCAGGGTCGTAAACAGAGTTAGGTCCACCGGAGATAATCAAAGCTCTGTGTGAAAAACAACAAAAAAGCCGCCGCAGCATGTGTCAAAATATCCAAAATCCAATTACACCACGCAGACATTTAAATAATCTCGATTATCATCTATCATCTGTTGAGTAATTGATTCGTCTCTTCTTTAGTTTGTCCTACAGACTACAGATAAAGTCAATCCGTAGATTCTACATAATCTTTCCGAAAGTCTTGTGTAACATTCCAAGGCAATCAAAAGGCCAAGGCTGCAAGTTCAAACTACCGTGACTCGTGATGTTTTAATACAACTTTAATTAATATTATACAACCAACGTTAAAAAATTAAGATAAGAGGATTAGCACACACTCCTCGCCTCATCCTTGCCACCACTTGACAGTATTAAAAATGTAGATAAGAACATTTGAAACATTTAAACACGGCGACTGGATTCACTCGATCCATCTCATTAAAATCCCTGTCACATGTTAATGTTCCATGACAAAAAATCTACACACACAGACGCACGTCCGACGACGGATGGTCGTCTGTTCGTCAAATCGTCAAATGGTCCATGGCCTTTTGACATTTGTCGGTATTGTGAAATGTACCAGGCTTTTCCTTTCATCATGTTCCACGCTCCATCCCTTTGTTAATTTGGAAATGTCGAAACCTCAAAAACTGATCTACTCATTGGAACCATTGCACAATCTTCCGCGACCGGCGACTTTCACAAACCATTCCGCCGATACATTTGAAATCGTTAAAAAAATGTACAATCTACTCACTTGCAACCACTCTTGACAATGTCTTCAGCACTGGTATTCAAAGGCAAAATTTCAGAATGAACAAACAATTCCCGGACACGTCTATCGATGACCTTTCCATACTGAGCTCCAGCGTCCAAAATGAGCACTTGGGGCGGGGTGACGAGCGGGAGCCCGTTGTTAGAATCCATTTTATCAATATCCATTTTCACAGTGGTCCCGTCCATCACACCATCCTCTTCTTTCCCACAGACCATCCCTATTTTGAAGTCCGGTTTTCACAAAAATCCGGTCACCACACGACGACACCGGTCACAAAAATTCTATAGTCCTCACGTTTGTCTCTATTCAAAAGAAATCCAAAACACACAAAAATATAGGGAAAAACTAACAAAAAATTAAATCACACTGCACTAACAGCACACCTCCCGCTCAGCTGACACTACATGGGATTTAATTTATTTTGCCAACTTAAAATTAATTATTATTGAATTACAAACAACTTTGTGTGTTACTCTGAGGACTTGAAAAGTCCAATGGAATAAACCAAATGTAAAATTCGGAAAAACTCACCCAAAGAGCTAAGGATTCAAGTGGGGTGGACTGACTTGACGTTTTGCCGTGTCGAGCCGTGGAACCGGACTGTAAAAGGCAGCTGCGAGGGAAATGCACCTTCTTAAATAGCAGCGCAAAATGGCACAACTTCGTTCTCTTCTCGTTTACACGGGGATTCTCAACAGAGTGCGTTTTAGCGTGGAAATCACGTTCCCTCAAATTCAATCAACCACAGACCCCAGCAACGTTGAATGTTGAGCATTTTTCCATGCAAAAAATCTTCTCCAGCTTATCATCAACATTTTTATTAATCCATTTTATCAACTGGATTTTCTGGACAAGATACGATGATGACATAATGACAAGAAAGTCGATTAAAACGGCATTCATCAGAGTCTCCTTACTGATGTCTGAGTATCCTCAAAACGGACACGCCCATTCATGCAAAGTTCTTCATGTCAACACTTACTACTTTTGTCATTCAGAGATTAAGTGAGAAATGACCTTCGGCTTTTTAGGATTGAAAACTGGAACTTGAATGCTATAGGACGGTTATTTGCCAATTTTAAAGACACTCAATTTCGTCCACAAGCCAACGTTTTGGAACATGGAATTGGATTTTTTGTAGGGGAATCTGATATTTTTCTAATTCGGGAAGATTCCCAAAAGTTGACATTTTGACCAATCAGGAAAGAGTTTATGGAGCATTTTAACTGTTGATTACGTATTGACTGATTGGCGATTAGCTTCTGGACTTTTAATTCTTGGACTTTATGGATAGGATCACTTTTCTGCTTTTGTCATCCTGCCAACACAGATTATGATGTGATTGATTGGAACAGCTTGCCATAACTAAAGCCTAAAATATAGCACACGGCAGTAAAAGTAAAGTGATGAAAAAATCATGTCTTGTATGTAGTTTTGCCGTCTTGTCCTCTTGTCTATCAACTATCAACCTTGTAAGTTGTCACATGAGGGTATACTTCACCTCTTTATGTCTTTATGACAGGGTTTCTCATTTCGCAATGACACTATGACACGCACACCAGAAACAGAGATTCAAGTATTATGTTTCCTATTCCGATACGACATACGGTTTTCATTTTGTATAATTTTTTATAGTAAAAGTTAGTAAGTATGACTTACACATGCGTTTGCCAAATCGACCTCGACATGACGACAAGCATGTGACACATGATGCGTAAATCCTAGACTAGCTAGGAGTTAAGAAGGATGTAATTGAGAGCAAAATGAAATGAACATAATGTCTGTTACACAAACATAAGTTTATTCAACCAACAAACCTGCTTTGGACAGCAATAGTCAAGAGTCTGGACTCTTGAATGTGATGTGAGTAGTTTTGTGATATACAAAATTGTATCATCGTGGACACGCCGATATCCTCCTTTCGTCTCATCAATACTTTTTGATATATGTTTCTTTATTATTATAGTTCAAATTAGAGTAATTTTAATGACTACAGTGAAACCCGCAAGGAACTGCGAGACACAGGACGGGTTCACAAAATGCAAATCGTCTCATCAGTATTCTTTATCAAATGGAGATGCAAACAGTCAAGAAGAATTATTATTAAGTTGAAGTGAGAACTAATTATACTCAAAAAAGCAACTTGAGCTCTTACTCTTTCTCAGTGCTGTTGCTTTAAGAAAAATGGTAATAATATGCAAAAGCAGTTTAGTACACTAACTACTGACGTACCGACATTGAGCAACACTGGTAAGCTGTACTCAACTTTGTATATTACCATTCCATGAAACCATAGGCCATTCAATCTTTCAATATTTTTCAATCAGAGAACAGACACACATTGAAAAGTCAGACTAATAAAGATGAAGTCAACAATATCATTTCAATGAAAACATTATAAATGGAGTATGCAGTGTGTTTTGCAAAATATCGCTACACTTAAGCATTAGCTCGTGATAACATGAAATTCTGGTTACTATTGAAGAACCAGACCTATTTCATGTGGAGCTACGGTTGGGCATTTCCAATTATACAAATAGTATTGAAGGTTGCCATCTCCAACGCCAAACTTGAGGTTTTCCAAAAATTCTTTGTTCTCCATTAGGTCCAATGCATTGAACACATCAAATCCATCCTATTAATCAATACACAAATGTATACATGAGAGAATATTTAAAAAAACAGACAAACTCTACACAAGCCGGTATTCAAAACTGGTTGATTTGTCTCGTATGTATTTCTGATTCCTACATTTTTGGCAATGACAAGGGTATCCAACATCAGTTCTTGAAGGCTCATGGACGTAGCTACGTTGTAAAACGCATAAGCAGCCTTGATTGATTTGTGAACAGGGTTGTTCACTACTGTTGAAGGGAGTGTGTAAAAACTCGCCATATCTAAATTAAATAAGAAAGACTCAATTGATTAAAATCAGAAGACTCATACGAGGGATCGTATAGATTTGTAATTAATTGATTTTGAATTCGTACCTGTGATGGTTCCACTTCGTTCTACAACATAGGTATCAATAATTTCATCACGTGGATAAAACCAATGTTCAAAATCATCCTGTGAGAAATCTGGGCTTAGTTTGAACTTTTTAAGATACGCCGACAAGAGTTTATGAGCGCCGGGTATGTCAGATTTTCTAAGTTGTCGTAGATGTGGACATTTCGGTTCAACGGGAAGCTTGAACAACTTGACAGTACGCTGAAGCGTCATATTACGAGTCAAATGAGAGAAACGTGTTTCAATCAATTTCTTTGGATTCAAAGAGCGATGCCAATAACGACAGGTTGCGATTGGTTTGGGAAGCACGACTCCCGCAGTGTACACAGCTTGGAAAATTCCATTGAGGTTTACTCTTCTAGTGATTTCACGGATGAGCACCGGAGCAACTCGCTTTGATCTAAGCTTTTTATGTACACAGAGAAAGTTGATTTCAACGATTTTGAGGGGTCTAGATTTAGAGATCAATAAATGTTAATTACTGAATACTGAATGCGCAATCAATAAATGAACCTTTCATGTTGAAACTATGCCGCAACTTACTTTCCGTGAACCCGAATGATTGCGGGAACGGCGGAGATGAATCCAATGAGTTTTTTATTCTTTGCGACTCGAACACCACAATGCCATTCAAGTTTCCATCCCGGAGGTTTCAGAGCCCTGTGAGGAGCAAATTTAAAATGTCAAACCCAACTTTACAACGACACTGCAGACTGCAGTTTAATTACCATTTCATTTTATTACCGTACCATAAGAGAAAATCAGACGGATAATCAAATCGGAACAGACAGTCATCATCTTCAACATAGTTTTCGCTCAAGAGGGTGTACAGCTCCTTCAGCTATAATGGTATATACATGAACTTTGAACCCTATTTTAAAATACAAGGGATCTGCAACTGCAAGATAAAAACTGTAGAAACTTACAATGGAGCAATCTTCCAAGTCCAATGTGTCCCAGACAAACCCATCCGGCAATGAATATGGTTCCTGACGAAGCTGTTCAGTTGGAACATCAGCTTCAATAGACTCATTTGTATGAATTACCTCATCTGGGGATCATAAATGAACATTTTGAAAATTCTGAAACGGAAGTCAAGGAATCATTCCAAAAATTCTATTAAGTCATTGTAGTATACCCATTTTAGGCACAGGTTGAGTGGACCAGAAATCAAATGGACGATGTAATGCTTCCTCCGCGGTTTTCGGTGGTCGTCCTTTCCCTTGGAGTTTCATCAGTTTCATAGCCTTACGAAGATCCTGAATAAAACACCAAATACAATCAAATTAAGTAAAGCTTACTCAATCAAACATTATACAATCGTGTGAATCAAAATATTTGCTTACTAAAAGGTCTTGCTCCGAAAAATTATTCTTGGTACTAGGTTTGGCCAATTCCATTTCTCCATTATCCTCTACGCTGTCTTCACCTTTGTCATCGGTAGCATCTCCTCCTCCTCCTGCTGCAGAAGCCAATTTTTTCTTCTTCTTTTTAGATTGTCTAAAAATAAATGCACCAATAAGTTAATGTGTTTAATGAATTGTAAAAAAGACAATAATAAGATAACAACTTATTAGGTCATGTACTTTTTACTGGCAGCCTTTGAAGTAGTTGGTTGATCATCAGCCGGCATGGCCTCGTCTTCCCTTTCAGGATCAGTATCCACACTTTCAAAATCGGATGGATTCATAGTGACTTGAATGAACAAAAGGACTCAATTTTATTTAATTTTGCTATCAAATCAATTTTGAAATAAAGACACTATACAAAAAAGGACACAAAAAGGAAGAAAAGACGATAAACACGCCTCACAAAAATGAGTCAGCCGACTTTGATTCTCTTTAGATTATTTCAAAGTGGAAGGAGCACCGCACCTTCCCCAACTCACGTGAGATGCTCTTTCCAATTTGAACCCGGCATTCTGATACGAAGAAATCGAAGAAATCGTGTGCGTTTTATTTCTGACTACTTCCACTTTCGACATCGACAATCGCATCGACTATTTTTGTGAAATCGTCGTTTTGGCAATTGGTAAGTGACTGGAACGGTCATTAGAACCGTGGGTCCTGGTCGTGGGTCAATTTCTTTTGTTGGAATTTGTGATGTTGTCTTGTCACTGTTGGACGGACAGTCTGAACTGACGCAATCGAAGTACCTAGATTCACTTTTTGCGTTATTAAGATTAAAATATTCTTTTGTTTCGTTTTTTATTCCGTAGTCATCTTTGTGTGTGGTACAACATACAACGATACAACGTAGTATCAGTCATGGCGGATCAAAATGAAAATCCAAAATGGCTTCCGGTTGACCCGAATTTCTCCACGAAAGCTATTCATTCCGGGTACAATCCAAAGGACTGGAATTATGCTCCAGTTGTTCCTTCAATCTCATTGTCGACCACTTTTGAACAAGATGCTCCAGCAAAACACAAGGTATTCAACTTATTCAAATTATTAAGTTAGCAGTTTCTTTAACTTAACACACAGTTTGATTGACATGATAAAGTTGAAGTAGTCATTATGTACATTATAGTATTTGTACATAAATAATAATAATAAACATTAATAATGTTTGTTTCCTTCCAAAAACTAGGGATTTGAGTACAGTCGTTCTGGAAATCCTACCAGAAAAATATTAGAGGAAACATTAGCCGCGTTGGATAATGGGAAGCAAGGTAATTAGTAATATAATTACCTAGATTGATGTATTGACTCTATGTCTATTGTCTAGCTTTTGGACTAACTTTGGGTGAAAGGGTGGAACAAAGGTCTAGCCTAGCTTAACCTAACCTAGCTAGCCTAGCCCTTAATTTATGTAAAGGAGGTGATTTTGAAACCATAAATAAATGGATAAATAAAAGTTGTTTTTGGATTACAGGAATGGTATTTGCTTCTGGATTGGCTGCAACTACTACAATTGTGGCAATGTTAAACACGGGTGATCGTATCTTGTGCATGGATGATGTTTACGGTGGCAGCGGACGTCTCTTTAGACAAATGGAGAAGTCGTCAAACATTCATACGGATTTTGTTGACTTCACGGACAAATCCAAGTTCATAAGTGCCATGCGACCGGAAACGAAAGTATGTTCTGTAGGAAAATTATTCGTATTTCGAAGTGATTACTGATTACGTGATTTGATTACTTACTGAAATCATTCTACGTTTCTTTTTGTTGTGTATGTAGTTGGTGTGGATTGAAAGTCCAACAAATCCCATGCTGAAAGTTGTGGACATTAAAACCATCTCTGATCTTGCCCACGATTACAGCAAAGATTGTATTGTATGCGTAGACAATACTTTCTTGACGTCGTATTACCAAATGCCGCTTTCTCTCGGAGCGGATATGGTTATGTACTCCTTGACAAAGTACGTCAGTGGACATTCTGATGTCGTAATGGGAGCTGTCATTATGAACCGAGAGGATATTTCTACTAAACTTGGATTTTTGCAAAATGGTAAACCTACATACAACATCTCAACTGTGATTGTTATGTCAGTATGCTAATAAATTCTAGCATGTTTTTGCGTTTTTTAGCTCTTGGTGCTATTCCATCTCCCTTTGATTGCTATTTGGTTCTTCGCAGTTTACGAACTCTTCATTTGCGAATGCCAGCGCATATGAAATCTGCATTGGCAGTTGCTCGCTTTTTGCAGGGACATCCAAAGGTAGACAGAGTCATCCACCCGGGATTGCCTTCACATCCTCAGCATGAGATCGCATTGAAGCAGTCTGCGGGTCATTCCGGTCTGTTTTCATTCTACCTGAAAGCTGGCTTGAATGCGAGTAAATTTCTGCAAAACTTGAAGTTGTTCAGCCTTGCAGAAAGCTTGGGAGGACATGAAAGTCTGTCTGAGATCCCGTAAGTGATTTTTAAACATGTCTAGTATGTTTGAATTTTGATGTCTTAAGTATTTGAACGTGGATGAATTATTAATTAACTACATCTCATTATTTGATATTTTCACAGAAGCCTTATGACTCACGCGTCAGTTCCACCTGAACATAGACTTCAACTTGGTATTACAGACGAGCTAATTCGATTTTCCGTTGGACTTGAATCAAAGGAAGATTTGATTAGGGACATTAATAATGCTCTTGAATCTATTTAGCAAGGTACAAATGGATGTGAAATCAAATCAAGACTGTATGCGTTATAAAATCATTAAATTGTAGTATCAGTCCCATTTCTTGCTACTTCATTTTCCACAGTATTATGACAATTCTATTCTATTTGCATTTCTTAATCATATTTCCAAGTTACCTTTACACTGTTCATGCTGAATCAATGCTGAATAAGTGACGTTGCGTTTTATGCAAGTGCTACTTCAAATTCACGGTTGAATCTCTTGAATTGAATGTCAAAAGGTGCCAGGTTCTTTTTGTTTCATGTGCCTAGGCTCAGTTGTCCCAAGCTTCTGAATGGATGTAAAATCGTAAAATGTTCAATTTAATGCTTGGTGAACTTGCAGGTGAATAAATTGAATAAAATTGAAAATGAGAATGAACGGAGAAAAAGTTATTTGACAAAAAGCTTTATTTCGACAATAGACACGATTTTAATATTCTTACATTACTCTTACTTTATAATTAGCTTAACTTACCACTTGCACATTGTAGTTGGTTTAGTATAGTGTACATAGACCCTAAAAATCAATTTTTTGAAGTATATCGTACACGGCAGATTCAGTGCTACACACAAACACACATGTGAACGCAATAAGTTATTGTTTTTTGTTGCTTCTGCAATAAAAACAATGAATGTATTGAACAATACGTTTATTTTTTTCGTGAGGTGCCTATTTGAAATGGCATTGTAAACGGTTTTTTTTTAAGTTTCGTCGCAATCTCACACAACAAATCCACAATACATTATATGAATGCCGTTTTTTGTTTTTTGATTCAGCGTCAGCAACACAATTGTTTTCTTGCAAAACAAATTTTTAAAATTGCATATTTAAACGCATAACAGTCATCTACAATCGCAAAAGTATAGTAGCGATTTTTTGTTTGTTTCTCATCAAATCGTCATTGGCGGCAGTAGTTGTAGTCATTATTACACAATTTTTGGACATTACTCACATTCTTTGGTTTTAATATTATTAGTTTTTTTTAATAAGTCCTGCTGCCTCAATATTTTACAATGGGAGAAAGTTGTTTTTTATACAATTGCTTTCACTTGTCGCGACATCGAGAAAGTTACACAACATTTGATGTTGGTTGCAGAAATGTTTCCGTATTGTAGCTTTTCGTTACTTATGGCGTTATTTTGAAAGATTTTATGCGTGATTGACAATGAATATTATATAGAGTTTCGATTTTTTGGCGTGTGTGATTGAACAATTGAGTCTTTGCTGGCGAAATTTGTCAAACTCTCACGGAAAATTCTTACAAATAAATGAAACCAATACTCATTTTCAGTGCAAATTGAAAATCATACAAAACAAACATTACAAAGTTGGGGAAATTGCGCATTGCAAAATCATTAAAAATACACTGAGCTGAAGAAAATTTAAAATTGGTATAAGAAAAACCATTTAAAATGTGTTGTTGATGAATATTTCAACCGCGTGCTTCTTTTGGGTAATAAAATGTATTCAAATTCTTTCATTTATGTCGCTTTCTCTCTTATTTTGTTTGTAGCGAATAACAGGTTTGCAAAAATTTTGGCAGCATCGCATGAAATTCTAGTAACAACCATAATTAATTTATAATAATCCTTCTTACTTGCACACACACTAAGTTCAACCAGTACAGCATAATTTTATGCCACTTAATAATGATCAGACGTCAGACACACTTCATACCATTGTAAATATAAGTTTATCATCATCATCATCATAGTATTTAATTTAAGTAACACGGATTTTTTTCACTTTCAAAATTCAGTTGTTCGTAGCTGTGTGTAATTTAAGACTTTTTTTAAAAGGGACTTTAGTAATACATACATTTTAGCATTGGGGTCTGTGTGTTATTTTGTGAGGCCTACTAAAAGTGTATAATTTATAATGTGTGTGTGTGTGACCTTATAAACCCAGTAAACATTCTTTCATGGTTAATCAATGGATTTTACACGGCATCAATGGGAGATCACCGCACGTCTTTCGTCCATTGAATGCATAAATGGGCAATCCATGGCCGTTGTAATAAGGGCCATGTTTCGTACAATTTCAATGGCCGATCTATTCCAATACACGGCATTCGCCATTGATGGGTCAAAAAGCAATGGCCCATGAAACGGCCATTTATGTAAACGAGGGGGTATTGTCCGTTACACTCGCGCTCAGTTCTGTGCGGGATTAGTTTAATACAAAAGATCTGGCCAACAACATCGTTCAAAACCATGGA
>JABASF010001841.1:0-18764 GCA_019776145.1 Harlomillsia oculata
AAAACCCACTGCTCTTTGAGTTGAGTTGGTTTGAGTCGCCTCAAATCTCCAAAATTCCCAACCCTGCCACCAGCTAGGCTTTTTGGATAAAGGCTCGAAGTGTATGTATTTTTACAGCTTTATGGGGTATTTGTATTTGATATTGATTGGGTCGGAGGTTAATAAATTAACACACTGTTAGATTACTGTTGTTAGTAAATATGTAAGTTAATAATAGTTTAAAGATAGCATTATTAGCTTAGAAAATGAGTAAGGAGAAGACAACTGTGTAACTCTATTGCAAAAGCCAGACTACATATAAATAGTATAGGGATGCTAATAATAATAAACCAAGTAATGACGCAATGAATGGCAATGCGAAAATGCATAGGATAAGATTATTATGGGCATTTACTCTCATTTCCCAAATGAAACAATGAAAGAATGTCTACGTCAATACACTTTTATTGAGTTGCCAAAAAAGTCAATGTGGAGTTTCCAGTTTGGTTAAGTGCTCTTGACTCTTCATTGAGACTATAGACAAGTCTGTGCAGAATGACAACGGGAGAGTTGAAAACCAACTTAAAAACGTTAAGATAGGCATCGACATGTGAACAAACCCGAACAAAGTAACAGTAAGGATTTTGGTTAAAGTAGACGCGCCCAGGCCAGTACGTCTTTCTTTGGACAATAAAGCTGGACATTAACCTGTCCAGGGAACCCTTGTGCATTATTTATGCGAAAGGTGATAGGTGTAACACAAAGGAGTCCCCAAATTCTCATCCATGTATTATTTGCCCATTTAAAATCTAGTGCATTGTTCAAGGCGACTTTGACCACGAGAGAAAGTCATTTGATACGGGTTGCACGCTGAGACGAGATGAATGGAATGCTCAAAGTGCTTCCACTGCATGATATGCTTGCACAATTTCACTTATTGTTTTAAATGCAAAATAAACTAGGTAATTCAAACACAGTGGCAGTTTTTCAGTGGATAACAAACCTGTGAAACAATAAAAGGTTCAAAGTGCAGACCGGTTAGATGACCCGTTCAATCTGGATCTGTAGGCTCGTAAAAAAAGCTTCTTTTAGTTGATTGTACCAGGTTTGGATTTTTTGATCCTAATCGTCTCCTCCTTCCTTTACAAAACTCATTTGCATCTTGGGATTAATTTTCAAACTAAAATATTGTTAAAAGCTTCATTTTTTCTTTTCTTCGCATTGTACAATATAATAAGAGTCTACCTAACATCATCATGTCGAAAACGCGTTTTAGTTGTTTCTGAGCCTTCTCCAAGCTAGAGTTTAACCACCTCCATCCGAATCCCAACTAAATTTCTTTTATCGCATAATTCAAAGTATTAAACGTAATTCAATTATTCAATAGGAACATAACAGTTCCGAATTACACCGAAATCAATTAAATTGCTCCAGCAAATGTTAATCATTTTCATTTTGAATGATACTTTCAGACCGGAAGTACAAATCCTCTGGGACCAAATCCGACTTACGACTCCAGTGCTCGGTATACACCTATAAGATCGACAGATTCGCACCCGAATTCCGTCTACTCGGCACAGCCGTCCAGTTTTCGATCACCAATGAACGTGGAAGACGATGCTCCTTCACACTACAACGCAAGACTTTACGAAAGACTACGAGAACTGACTTTACAATTAGAAGCTGTGAGGTCTCAAACTCCCTCGACAGTGGAATCCAGGGACGAATTGCCAGTTCCAGTGACGACATCTCATGAAATGCAGGACGCTCCCTCTGCAACATCAACAACTGTCAACAAATCTCCCCTATATAAAACACCCATTGTTGACGTCAAATCAAGTGGGTATCCGGAGATCCCGCCTTTTGCAGATGATCTGGTGAAAGGACAAAGACCATTTCCTCCATTGTCCATACTTGAACAATTCGGAAACGTTTTTTAAAATCATTTACAACTTAAACTCAATATTAATTCATTCTAAATTACACAAAGGTTATTATATGATACTTGTAAATTGTAAGAAAAACCATAATCACCGCGATCATTTCATGACTGACTTATGTACCTGTTTAAGTTGAACATTTTATATTTTACTTGTACTTTCCTAATTAATTAACAATTACAAAATTGACCAGAGTACTTAGTACTTAATCATATTTGAACAACGAATTCATCCATAATAAAAAACTAATTGACATTTTTGATCATTGAGTAAATACTGTAATAATCCGATTTCTGTTTCATTTTTTTAAAAAAATTAACAGTTTGAATCACAATTTGAAACAGGAATTACAAAATGAATCAAGCCTACTGTGTGTGCTTTTGCAATGAGTGTGTCTCGCCTCACTGAACTGAAACCCAAAAGATCAGATTCCATTTCCAGTTTTGATTCCCACACTGAAGTTGCAGTGGGCGTGGACCAGTGGACTATAGACTATAATGCAGAGTAAAAACGTCCAAATGACGAGGAGACGATGCTCTCTTATCGCTGTGTCCAAAGGAACTAAACATCACTTCTCACACAGAGTTTTGTCTTCTATTGCTGGTTACACTAGTTACACACAGTAGTAGGAACATTTTTTGGGCTTCTGCTGAGTGACAGTAGTGAATTAATTAAAGCAACTTTCATGTGAAACAAGACAATGGGCAAAATTTTAGAAGTGCAGCAGCGCAGACAACAGAGTCCAACATCCACTTGTCGCTGTCTTCTTTACTGAAACCTTTGACGAACTTCTATCCTTATATACTTGTTTCTTGACTGGAACGTCAAAGGTTCTTCAATGAATACCACATTTTCAGGTGTGCTTCGTAAAATGGTTGATTAATCGTAGCCACTGGACTTACACGACACCATCCATTAAGAAATTGCAACTCCCACACAAGGCGAGAGTCAAACTTAAACGTGTAATGTTGTGTATCTGCTTTTTCTGACCAGTCCGGTTCCACGTTCCAGGAGAAGTTGTCTAGTCCATGTTAAAATCCGTTAAATCTTTAACACTGAATGTTCACTTTACAATTAAAAACAAAGAAGGTTACGAAAAATTGTGAATTGGACTGAAGCAAACTGGAGAATTAATTAATTGTGATGAATTAATCGGCCGAGGAAAGAAGATGATGAATTGCATGCAGTGGACCCCAACATGCAACAAAGGACGTCAATAAATGTCGATTAACGTTGATTGTCTCGTGTCGACAAAAGGGAACTCAACAACCATTGGCCGGCTAAGATATTTTGAACAGCCAACGGTGGTGGAGTTACCAGATTTCAACACTGAAAAACGTGGCTTATCCCAAAATCGGAATCAATTCACAATTCAAATTCGAAATTTTACTATTTAGTTACTTGCGTAAAAGTAAACACACTGTCAACCCCGTTTACATTTTTAAAGAAAATGTCAGATTACATGTCTAAAGTACTAATAAGTTAACATGGTACGCACGTACGCAGTACGCAAGTTCAATTGCTAAATTATTGGTACAAACTTAACTAATTAAATAATTAAAAATGAATTTATAGTGTACCTCTTACCTCTGAATTCATAGCTTGTTCCCTTTTCTCACATTTTCCTTTTGTCATTATTCAACCCATTGTTAATGTTCTTTTGTGTGGTCGGTACGTGTTCCATTGTAAGTAAACCCAAACGTCACCATTGTAATTGAAGCATCTTTGGAAGCATCTTGTGGAGGAGTGTGCCTTTTTCCATGGTTTGTTGAACACCAGATAGTGTAAGATTGCGTCTATTTCATGCTCACGAGCACATCGTTTAGCATATTACAATCTCGTTAGCTCCGACACCTCCAGCACGGAACTGGACTAGGGCAACCACGGAAATCACTCAGGAGAACTCACGACTCTTCCGTTTCAACCGTCAATACAATGTTCATTCACAAAAGAAAGTAACACCACCATGAGTTTCTATTCCATTCGACTTTCTTCGTTTCGCAGCAGGCAGCACTTGTATTCCACTCACAGGAATTATGAAAAACTGTATTGCAGTATTTAATGCTGTTGGTTTTCGTTTGGTTGATTTCATTAGATTGTTTTTGGTTTCTGGGAAGTGATTTGGTCAGTACACGAATTAACTATTTAACTATATCTGATGGAGAATCTTAGTTTTTTAGTCTTTGTAGGATGATAATTAATGGTTTAACAATTGGGATCACATGAAATGATCCATATACAATGATTGTGTGTGAAACACAGAATGAAGGAGATGGCGAAAACTGGAAGAAACGAAGACGGTGGCGAATGCACGCACAGGTGAAACTGAACTGCGGTGGGCAGCTTGGACGTCCGCAAGGTGAATTGCGTCCGAGTCATCTCACAGGTCCGTTGAAGATTGAGAGGAAAAAAGTGGCCAAAGAAGAAGAAGACGAAGACGAGAAAGATTTAGATTGGATTGGATTCAAAGTAGTGAAAAAGGCAATAGGAAGCTATAGCTGGTCTTGTGAGAAGAGTCGTCTCTGGAAGAGCAACAATCCCAAAGTCCGTCAGCCTGTTAATGCTGCCAAGATGTTGTCTAGCGTCCCGAGCCAACAGACAGAAAAAGGGCAACACCAAAAAGTCAGAGCCACAGCTTATAATCACAGTCGTCTGAGAACTGTTGGGTCCATTGGGAAAATCTCTTCTCTCCCGATGTGTAGTACGAATGTGCTACACAAGTCAGCTTTGTTGATGATGCTCTTCTCTCTTACTCACAAAGAGTCAAGATGCCCAAAAACCTCTAAAGCGGTTTACAGCCAATGTGTATCGCCATCGCCTTTCTTCGTCGTCGTCCACTACGTCGTCCCCGGCTCAAGAAGAAGAAGCGAGTCAAGCTCATTTCAAGTCAAGTCGGCAAGACCCGAAGAACCGGTTTCTTTCATTTGGACAACAAGAAGAAGAGGCACACACAAACTTTTCAAACCTTTTAGCCAATGTGGCCATTACGACTGACTGTATCTATCCTTCTCTTTTACTCAAGAAGTATTCATTAGGTCGACCCATTGCGTGTGTTGCGGGCTACAAGTTCAAGCTTTAAAACCCAGCCTGGCACTCAAAGGCTCAAAGGCAAAGACTCTTCTCAGCTTTTTCCTCCGAAAGTCCCTACTCACCTGCTGGTGTACGTAGAAACACTCTCCAAAAAACTTATACTCTCTGTGTAAACGTCCACCACATTCACCTGTTGAGTCTTACTCTCCTAGTCCTAAGTCTCTGTCAGTCTCGTCTCTTGTCTCCGTCTAGTCTTATAATAAGTATTACTTACAGGCCCAATTCGAACTTTATATAGCACTTACCTACTTCTGCTCATCTTAAAACACATCTTCCACGGTTCACTTACCTTTCTTATCTCCGTATATAGCAATACGAAATAGGAAACTAAGGGAGCTAGCCTCAGGTGTCACTCCAATTCCCCACGTTTCTTCCATGGGACTTAACCACATGCCCTCACGTTCACTGGAATACCACAAAAGCTTATTAGGATCCTTGCCTTCCAGACCTGGCGGAAGTCTAAAGGGTCCCTATCTCCCTGTAAAAAGTCTCCTTCTGATCCCGTGATCCTTACTACACTGACTGATTCTTGACTTTGTTCCCACTACAATAACCAAGAAGAGCATCCACTATCCAATGTCTCGAGATGATTGTTGAGTGCAGATTGCAGAGATGCAGACTTTAAATGGATGCTACGGATGAGGACAAGCGCTTTTAACCTCTGAATTCGTACAAACCGTAAGGTGATCCTACTTTTTAGGTAAGAGCAACAATCTGACTAGTTGACTAGAACAAACTCATCCTGTTCTCTGTCCTCTGTTTTGGCTACTACTGGAGTAATCTCAAAACGCACAATCCACAAGGTCTTGTACTCTCAGAAAACAATCTGGAGGAAAGAAACATAAAGTCAAGTGTAGAGGTTGAGGGTGTTAGAAAACGTAGGACGAAGAAGGAGCTTAATTTTGGAATTTATGACGTTAGCTTGAGCTTTGCGTAACACCTGTGAACCTTCTCAAACTCGGAAAACTTTGTAAAAATCCGACCTTGGTCATTTGGCGTTGTTAAAGAGAACGAAAAGGTGATCCATCCATGAGAGAAGTCGCTTTCGCTATTCACATTCACACGTCATGCCATGAACCATAACTGAGTGAACGTGGCATTTGCACAAAAGCGTTGTTTCCTTCTTTTCGTGTTTTCAGTTCGGATGAAACGTGCAGAACGCACAATCCTCAATTTCCTTTTTCAAACAGTATTTTGTCAGAAAATATGGCAAAAGTAAAGCATGAAGAAGGCATTTTTGAATCAGATAAAAACAGCAAAAAAATAATCACGAAACGGAATTGCAATATTCTGGAGGAGAAACATGTCCAAGTACTTTATAGTAATGAGAATGAGAAACGACGATGCTCCAAAGAAAATGACCGTGTAAACTGTCCATGTTAACTTTGTTGTAACAAATCTCCTTTGCTCCTTTGCGAAATGAGCCTAGGGACAAACAACACACACTGACATGGTCACTCAGTCACTCAAGAAAGTCAAGGAGGCTTTTCTTTCAAGTCTGTCTGGAGAGTGGAGATATTGTTGATGCCAAGAGGAAGAATCAAAAAATCTCATCGTCTTTTTGGAACAGTTTGCATGATACATTTGTGCTTGCTCTTTGTTGAAGTGCCCTGGAGCCTTGGGAGAAGAAGCAGCGCCTCTTCTCTCTCAAGCCTCGACATGATCAGTCTGTCTGTCCAAATAAAAATTGAACTTGATTTACTTGGCAGAATTGCAACCAGGAGCGTGTAAACACCATTTTTATTGACATGGCCCCACTACAGCAGTCAAATGAGAGGACCACGCACCAGATTATAGGAACACAATCTAAGCTCACAAAAAGCATAGTTGAATATAGAGTGTATGGTAAAAATTTGGTTGATATGAAAAATCATGTCCAGAAGAGTCCGTAGTGTGTATTCCTGAGTATGGGACAGTATAAAATCTACTGGACAGACTGGACTCAATCGGTGACTACGTACATACGAATTTTTAAAACATTTTAAAGAGGCTTTGTGACTGATAAGAAGGAACAGAGTAGAAGCTTTCGGATAAAAAGAGGTTGTACTTGAATATTCTTTGTGAGTGAATGTGAATAGGGAATAGCGAATGTGGTGTCGTGTGTGTGAAGAGCAAGAGCCCACGGTGCACACAGGGCGAAGGTAACATGATCCAGGAATGACTCCAAAAGGTACAAAGTCTTTGACTGCTGCTGTTGCTTGCCTTTAGTTTGCTTGCAATCAAAGATTCCCTGTGCGAATTGCTTCACCGAGAGAAGAAAAAAATCCGATGATGCAAAAAGGAGAATGAGAGAAGACTTTTTGAGAGGCTCCACCGCGCGTCGTCTAATTTACTTCCAGGCAATGTGCTTAAGTTGGCCCCCCTGGCCCGTCTTTCAAACCATTGTTGTTGGCGACCATTTAGTACCCAAGCAGACACATTGACGTTCGCATTTCAGTATTACAAGAGGAGTACGCTTGCTCGCTGTACGCTCTTTACCTTTCATATACGCTGAGTTACGCTTGGAATGTTGATTCTTCTCCATCGTCGTCGTAACATCAAGGAGGAAGGTGTGCACTTGGGCTGGACGCTGCTGGAACAAACGATCAGAGTTGAGCCACTGTGTTTGGATGCATTGGCGATTATTTATTACTTTATTATTCATTCCAGATTGCACATCGTCATTGTGCTTATGGGGTTGGGTGCGTAATCAATACCTTACAAGTTCAGAACTCTCTCAGACTTCACAACTTGAGACGTGTACGAACGAGATGAGGCAAAAGAGAGGCTCCCGCAACAAAACCAAACTCCTATCAAAAAAATCCTTCTGCAACATATCGTCACTACAATAGCCATTTTGTACACTGGCAATGAGAGAGCACTCGAATCACTTCTCTACACTAGCCGAACCCGGACTGCCATTTCAACTGGCGCTGGTGGCTGTGTTGATGCATTCTTCTTCGTTCCTATCTTTCTTTATCTTTTCCTCCTATGCAGCTCACAATGCAATGCACTTTGATTGGATTCATTTCAAACGAAGCCTACGGGCAACAGAATAGCAACAGCAACTACGAGAAAAGTCATTCCTACTTCTGTGTATGATACTCTTAAGAAAATGTTTCCCGCACTACGTGACTGATAGGACTGGAAACCTTTTCTGGACGCTGGACACGTTATCTAATGATTCTGTGATAATTTGCATGAAGGACTTGAGACTTGAGACTGGTAATTCTAATGCAATGGAAATGGAATGGAAGATAAAGATTTTGAACTCGGGATTGAGATAAAAACATCTAGATGTACTCTGTACTAGCAGCACAAAAGTACTATGACTAGAAGACAACGAGGAAAGAAATGCAAATAAACCTAGGAAATATTTTTCTAATGGCTCATTCTGATTCGGAAAAATGTATTTATTACCTTACCTACCGATTTTCCATGAGCTCGTTCTTTTTACTATTCGTTGTGGTCATTGCACGTTCCGTTGGATAGAATAGCAAAGCGAATGTAGCATTTTCTCAGCGGCAGAATCTGATTCATGATCAGTTGGCCCAGCAGGTCCTGGCCAAGTGAGCAAAAAGTAGCATCAACAAGAAAGTCAGAAAGACGACTTGAGGTGATGTGGAATGGAGCTGCGTCTCTAATAGGCACATAGGTTGGAAGATACACCTTGGTGATAAGACCTTTGGAAAATCTCATCATGGGATTTGCTCTTATGGACAAGACAAGACCAAGAGCAGATGGACAAGACGAAGAATACGAAATGGAGAGAGAGAACAAGAAGGAGAAAGAGAGAAGAGAGAACGTTTTTGGTTGTCCAGCTAGTCCGTCCACCCTGTGGCGTATTTTTCTCCCTTTGTTTCAACCGGGTTTTTATTCTTCTGTTTCTCTTGTCTTTTGGACTCCCAAAAGGATACCTTCTGGGAACAAATAAATGCATGCACGTATCTTCCCTAGCGTCCTCCTCACGCATGACATGCAAACAATATGCTGTCCTGCTTATGACCATTGCATGTTTGGCTACCTGTGGGAATGGAATAAGAAATTAGAGATGACTAAAAAGAAAAAATTCTTCCTCCCTTTATACCAAATACCTTTCATTTTGCATAGTTTTGATATTGTTGTGTTCTGCTCTTCCTTCTTTCATCCTGAAAAGTACAATTCGCACAGGTAGTAGTAAAGCCTTGAATTATTCCATAATGTACTGCAAACATGAGGTACTTAAGTTTTAGCCTGAAGACAACCTTTGAGCGAACCTAAACGTGTGTAATGTTAAAGCAAACGCATCATTTGCTCGTTATTTGGGAACAAAAAACGCAATTTTTTGTCTTATTCAAAAAGTCTTCCGTCATATGTTTTACTTGCACTGGTTGAAACTCCCGAGTACTTTCTTCAGAAGACAATTTTCGCACGCACCTTTTGCCTCCTTGCCACCTTGCGCATCTTATTAAGTGTGAGTCACACACAAAATCCAATTTTCTCCTGCATTTTTCTTCGTATTTGTAATCTTCTGGTTCTGATTTGGTTGTTGTACATTTTCACACAGGTTCAAAACAATCGTTTTCTGACTGTACTACACGCTGACCAGATGTCAGATTGAGGTACAGTAGCTGTTAGTACAGGGATTGAAGTTGTTACAAGCTGAGTTGAGAAGAATAGAAATGGACTCATTTCACTTAATTTTTCTTCAATTTTTATTGGATTACATTTGAGCGCACCTGTAAAAACAAAGAGACGCTCCTCATCATCATTCTTGAGTTCATCCCTTTTGATCATATTGTGTTGTTAGACAATAGCCAAATTCGATATCAACGCTTTTTTTCACTGACAACAAAAGGTGAGAAAGAAACTCGCACTCAAGCCTTTCTTAGTTCAAATGCCACTGGAAAAGATGCACTTTGCCCAGTTTCTTTTCCTTTTTTGCACCTTTCCCATCAAAATTTATTCATGATGAGCATCGACTTTGCACCAGCATCATCGACCGTTGTTTTTCAGTGAGCAGTGAACACTTTTTTTTATTGTAATGCCATTTATTTTCACATTCAGTTCAGATTGCTCTGGAAATCTGGGAGATGGGTGAACGTCAAAAGCTGACAGGATGGCTGTATTATAGTGAACGCTTTTGGGTACCTCTGATTCTGGATGCTGCTGCTTCAGTAGTAGTTGTTATAATCGTTTGCTACTTCTCCCTGGATATCATTGGAGAAAAACCTGTTTCTAAAGTCTTAAAACTTAAACATAAAGGATTTTGATTGTCACAATAGAGATGCCAATTGCACGCCATCATTCTCCTTCAGAATCTTGGTTGGCAACAAAACAGCAGAAGAGCGTTTATAGTATAGGAGTTGAATCTTATACTTTGACTTCTTTGACTGCATGGAATACTATAGTACTGGTAATAATAACAATCTACATAGTATAAGAAAATAAACATTTTTCACTGATGGTGTGTCCACCTGAAGAAACCGACGAAGAGGGACCGTGAGAGACGCGGTCAGTAAAAATAAAAATAGCTAGGAATTGAGAAGAGGTGTGTGTGTATGTATGTGTGTAATTGCGTAATAGTACCAGAAAAAGAAGATGCCCAGCCCTAGAGCAACATACTAGGTGAATTAATATTCCAAACACATTGACATTAACCATCCCGAGAAAGTGAACTCAATCATTACAATCTTGCCCAGGGAAGGACATAAACATGTTCTATGGACCATAAACCGTCAGCAGGAGAACAATGGCAAAATGCCCTCTGTAAAATTGTTTCCAGAAGTGCTTACTATATGTGCATTCTGCTCAGCCAGTGTCGGCAATATATAATGAAGGATCAACAAATGTGATGGGAAAGTGAGTTAGCATTAGGATGCAGTGGCATTACAGCTTCCATACGGCGTTTTTTGATGATGATGATGGCGATGACCCACGAAAAGATATTGAAATAGGATGCAATGACTATAAAACAACCACCAAAAGTCACTGTCAGTTGCTTTGCCACCTGCACTGCGACTTGTTGGTGCGTAGCCCTTGGCCTTGTCGAAGGCCACAGTGGAAATGTAAATGGCAATAAATGTATGCATATACTGAGAGTAAGACAAAATCAGACGAGATCAAGACGAACGGATAGAAATGAATGTTACTTAGACAGACAGTTTTAAAAAATCCACTCTCCTTTCTTCCATGTTGAATGTACTTAAAGATTATAAACATAAACGTTGAAGAAACGAGTCTTTTAGTAAGTAGACTTGTTTGATTTGACCAAGTAGTCAAGTATAGTTACACTATAAAAAACACACAATACACCAGTGAAAAGTGGTGCAGCACGAATTCCTAATTCTTAATCGTGCACATAAAAGAAGCTCATCAACTCCAATTTTATTGTTTTCGGACTGTTGTAAGAGAGAGGACTTCATAAAAATGTCCATAGGACAAGAGAAGCGGGTGAGACTTCGTGCAGAGTTGAGTAAACACACTTTGAGTTGTGAGAAGGCGGAAAACCTTTTTGGTTGTTTGAGGAGAAGCCGAGGTGCTACGCACCCTAGGGCCAAGTGTGGAATAAATTAGTGGTAATGAGCCCCAGTCTTAAGAAGCTGTGATAAATTCATTGGAAGAGGATTTGATCCGCCTGTCCAAATTACTCATGTTGAACATTGTTGGATCGGCCGAGGAAAGAGCCACTGCTCAGGTTGTTTGGTTAACCTTTGCTCTCTCATGATATGCAAATAATGGTAACTTTTGGTCACTACACACGCAATGAGAGAAATTATTGTATGCAGTCAATCTGCTGCTGTTCAGTTGTTATACTAGTGCTCCTGCGTGTGCACGACGCTTTCTCTGATCAGAGTCAACGCAACGGTCTCGATGGGTCGACAAGTCGACATCGACATCCGACAACATCAACACAATAGTAGTCAATTCCATCAATTCTTCCCTAACAAAATGCAATGGGGAGGACGATGGACGATGAATGAACCAACTCAAAGAAAAACTAGAAAACAATAATAAGAACAGATGAAACTTGAGTTGAAATTTATACTATCGAATCAACTAACTGCAACCCGTACAATCGACCATAACAATGCTGACCCCAAAAACTAAAATGAATATTAATGAGACTGGCACAAGAGATTTTTTAATTGACATGAATCCCTCAGACGGATTAGGTGTCATGCTCGTTCGGGCAGACAATAAAAACTGACCTGTGTGTGAGGAATTCCGAGAGGACTTCGTAAGGGGCAAAAGGACTCACCGCGCAAAACTAAATTGAGTGCCGTTGCACATGTTATGCAAATGAGAAAGCTTTTCATCCACTTGTGAATTCTAGACATGTTGGATTTTATTACAATTAACAGGTAGACCATGTCAAAAGGCAAACCTGAGGATCAAGTCAACTCTATACTAGGCCACGCAGGCAGTCACAATTTCAATAATTATTGTTCATCTCAACTGCATCTTCCCTACGTGCAGTCTGCAGTGTCATTAGGTTTTTTACTATTTATTGTAATGATAATCCAATCTATGTATTCCGGTATTATCCATGATAATGATAACCTATGTATATTTGTAAAGTGATACTACACTAACACTAATACTAAATCAATGGGTGGGTATTGTCAAACGGTGTCGTATTTAAGGACCGGTAATACTACCGTATAGGTATAGCCGAATAGTAAACAGTAATTAAAAACCCAATTACAATGCCAACAGACTAATGATTTCTCTGTTTGCCTCATATGCAATTTAGTAAACCATGATAATAAATAATGAAATTACATGACGCAATTCAAACGTTAACTCCACCGGTTTTCGTAACAGCTATAGTTCAAATAACAAAGCCAAACTGTATAACTTTACAAGTTACATCACACTGTAATTAATAAATTAGCGATTTCGGTTTTTCGAAAACTGAAAGCCGGTTTTCCCTAAAGCCGATTTTGGTTTTCAAAGATATTTTGCATATTAATTCATGCTTTGTTTGTAGTTGTGTAGTTGGATAACAGTTCATGGTTCATGTCATGGTATTTAAACCAAGTTGGCGAATGTCATTTCAGCACAAGAAATTGATAAATATACATGAATACTTTTTGAGACAGTTTCACTAACTTGATCATTCGTTTCAGATGATTGCTTCTTATATTTTCACTAGATTGCTATTGCTAACCATACGAACACGTAGGACTAGGAGAAGTGGTTATTATTTGTTATGTTAGATATAATATGTATTTGTTGCAGTTTAATCTTTTCAACTCCTGCCATTTTCATGAAATTTTGATTGAGATCAAAACACTCGTTTCGATTCCATTTTTAAAATTTTCTGTTCGAGAGTAAAGGCTAAAGGCGAAAAAGCTGAATGAGATGTCAAATATGAATGCAGTGATGATTTTATAACTGATATGATAAGACATTCAGAACCGGAACAAAATTATGAATGGATTCTTCAAACGAATATAGAAGATGGAGCATCAAAAAACTGAAAGCGCTCAAGGAATCTTTCTTGAGGAGACCTCTGTAGAAGATGCAGCAGCGCAGAAATAATCCAAATACATCGCCGTTAGATAGCCCTTGGTCGTAATGAATACTCGTCACAGATGTGGCTTTTAGACCCAAATGTCCACTTATGCTTTCATGGAATAAATTATGATTACAATGCTCAAATTATTGAATTTTTTTTATCTGTAACTGGTTGACAAAATAAGTACCTATATTAATTAATAGTACCAATAATTCGTATCGACCTTCGTTTTAAGCTGAATGGATCATAATTCATAATGATTAATGACATAGCAGCCCCGACTTATAAATACAATCCAACAACAACAATACCGACTAGTCAAATTGTGCAATACTATAGTTTAATTTATGGATATTTATATTGGTAGATATGTTTATTATTTAACAACTCTTCAGGATCGCGACTTTTTGTGCTGAGTCGACAGAATCGACACTTTAAATTGCGGAGGAAACATTCGTCAGGAGTCCACTCATCGAGGGGTCACAGTCACAAGTCACAACCAACCCGACACGTAGCGTTGGCCAGTGCAGCTGGTCATTTTAGAAATTGGAGCTTACGGCGTTTGTTACAAATTGGTATCATGCAAATCGAAAGTTGTCGTATACGCTGATATTTCAAAAGGCTCTGTTTTAATATCGCTCAAAAACTCAATGTCATTTTGTACTGTCCTCCGAGGGAAAATTGATGCAAAACTCCTCAATCCTGTCAGATCAGTTCGTACGATACTCTTCACTTTAGCATTGAAATTTTCATTAAAATTTGTTTCACTCAAAAACATGACACTGTTATATTCATTGGATGTCAAATCGCATAAGCTCATTGTATCACTATTGTTCAAGCAAGCATGTCCTAGTTTTTGCAATATTAGTGAAGCTTGTGCCGTTCCTATTAATGGATTCGTATCGTTCGGAATTGTTCTCCAATTGAGCATATGAACGTCGCAAGGAAGTGGGCGACTAAATATTTGGAATGTTTTAAAATTATTCTTTGCAGTTGTAGAACCTTCACTTGAACCGATGAAAAGAGAAGGTGGAAAATTCATGGAATGTGACAAGTGTTGAGTTCCAATGGATGCCATTGGCATTGCAGAATTCATATTTTTCTCATCAATATTTTCCAGTTTCAAAATATAGTTGGAAGTAGTCCATCGATTGTCAGAAATTCCTTGTCCAATGCCCCGATCGTCATCATACAAAAGTAAGCGATCTGAAATGATATTTTCTATTGTTCCAGTGTTTTCCTCTTAAAGTATTAAAAAACAATAACGTTTTTCTATTACCAATCATAACTTCCAAGCGACCAGGAACGAATGAAGCCACACCTTGAGCTCTGTCAACTAACATGGACAACCTCAATTGCTGCTTGAGATCTTCAATAAAGGCCATTGTTGTTATTGGATAATAATTGCCTTCAAATTGAAACAACGAATTCATTACTATATATAACTACATTTAAATTCTAAAAACTTTAATACTTTTTGAAATACTAACCTTCTACACCGATGCTTTCAATCACTTGTCGCTTTTCCATAGTGTAACCGTTTTGATCAGTGTATAAATGTGCCACTTTTTTATTTTGGGAATTCAGAACTGTTGAATCCAAATTAGTGTCCAGCCTCATAAAATACTCTCCAGCACGATTGTTTGGATTAAATGCGTTCTCCACATGTATTTCATCATTTGAAATTGCACTGGATCTGTGCAGAATACGAACAGTATGACATAGGTTTGATCGAATAACTTTCACTTCAGATGACACAGGGCCATTCAAAATGATTATGGTTGCGTTATCTCGTCCATGAACCTGTATTCATAAAGACGATCATTGAACGCTTGTGGATTACAGGAAGATCAATACTGTTTTTATTATAATATAACAGCTTAAAAGTATCAAAGTATCAAATCAAAATAAAGACCTGAAATGGAACTTCTGGTTCTACAGGCATGAAAAGATAAGGTCCACTATGGAACGGGACGGAAGCATAGCCTCCAAAAGACAACGTGACATTAATTCTACTGTTTGTACGAAACGGATTTAATTTGTTGGAGAAACCCAGTTGATTTATCAAACCGAAGTATCAACTTTCTGTTGAATAATGACAATGAAATATCTGCCTAAAACAAAACAAAGAAGAAAACATCATTTAATCATTTTTCATGAGTAATTTGAGAACCTCAGTTATGGTCTTACGTCAGGTTGCATTTGCAGTGCTTCAGCTTCCAAGCCTTCCATGAATCCTTTCACTTGAAGACTCGAGAAACGGGCTGCACCGGTAGAACCCCCCGCAACTTGAGTGACAGTGAAAGTTGAGAGAGAAAGTGCAGGCAACTCGGCCATAAATGCCAGTTCCAACTTATCTCTTGAAAGTTGATACTTTGAATTTGGGTATATCCCGATTTCAAAAAGTGGTTTCAACTGTGATTTCACAACTTTCCCTTGAGAGTCTCTCACAATCAGAGCACTTATATTCGCGTCCACGTGCAGTCTTACAAAATGAGTTTGATCCCAACCCAAACTATTGAAAAATGTGAGATCATGAGATTTCTTTTCCGAAGAAAATGAAAGTACCGTTTTGGAAACAGTTTTTACGAATCTGGTGGGTAAAATGGTCTCAGGTTTGTATTGTACTTGTCTCACTGAATAAATTGTTTCAAGAGCCATTCTTTGAATTTTGAGAGCATTTGAGTATGCAACAAGTAGTTTTTCCCCAAAATCAATCATGACACGTCGGTCAGAAACTCCAGGTGAGCCATCATGATGGGCGAACAAGCCCAATAGTCGACGTGTCAATTTCAGATCACCATACATCGTCTAACATTAAACAACAAAGACAAAACGCATTATGAGAAACCAAACTAATAATTTAGTGATTTATTTATTACCGAATCACTTGTAAAAATTAAAATAGCGGCGTAGTACTCACTTCTTTAAAAATCGACTTTTCTCCCTGTGCCTTGTAAATCTTAGCCACGGTGAATAAAATGTCTGCACTGCGTACGGCATTTTCAGTTTCTCTATAGAACTTTTTCCAGTATGGTCGACTAGAATAAAATCCGCTCCAGTATGCTGTTCTTCTTCCAATTCCCGTTTCAGTGTCACTGTATACAAAGAAGTCGCCAGTGAAAGTAGGAAAGTTTGATTCTCTTTCCTTTACAACCTAAACATTTCAAAAAGTTCGTACTCAGTGTCATAATCATTTTGGAATTTAAAAAATTCAAAAAGATGTTCTAGTAAAATACTTTAAAATACTGAGACACAGTTCCAAAAGAAACCTCTGCATTGTATTTGTCTTTGTTGGAATTGATAAAATCAAATATCTTCATGTAATTCACATAGTTGACTGTCCAGTCGTTTGGCTTCTGAAATGCAAAATCAGCCCCAAGAATGACCATTGCAACATTATGTGAGGAACAATGAGGCCGTTCGTCCACCTTCCGCCAAAAACATTTCGGACATTTGTTGCAAGTTTTTATCGGTAATTGGTTTGATGCCTGCTTCAGAAAACTCAAACTGATTGCAACTCTATGAAAGTCCACAAATAAAAGATCACAAATAAATCACTACTTAGCTAGCGTCGTAAATATAATTGATGAGAAAACTATATGTAACTCAATTGTAAACCTGTTTGTGAGGTCCTAAAGATGCCCCAATCAAATACATAGTTAACGGAACGTGGTGACACAATATGCTGGACCTTTTATGCTTGTCAAATCTAGGAACCCATTTAAAATCACCTTTCTGCTGCTGAGCAAGCCATTTCTTCCATGCGTAATGAGTTCTCTGTAAACGTTTAAGAACTTTTACTTTGTTTAGCATAAACTAAATATTATCCGTTATTAATACATATTGTGCTCTAGCTCTAGGTTAATATTTATAAAAAATGGTATGCGGTCAAGGTTTATTTTACCAAAATGACCATCGATTCAATTCCAGAATTCCGTAGCAAATAGGGAAAAGTGGAGCCGTGACCGAAAGGATCCACAGACCAAGACACGACGGGCAACACACCGACATTTGCATGAAACCATTGTTGTCCTTCAATGAGTTGATCCAACATGCTGTATAAGTCCACCACGGCTTCGTCTGTCATAATCCAACCGCCAGTAGTGATTTCCAATCTAATAAAACCNTAATAAAACCGAAGTCATACTACTAATAAAATTGCATACGTCACAAAGCAATAAAATAAAATATAACGATACAACACTACTATATAACTCAATAAGGCATAAAACGTTCACTGAGTTTCACGAACCAATTATAGCTCTGAATATTAAACATAAACTACGCGTGCTTGTGGTTATTACTTGACTAACCTTTCCTCTTTTACCAACTTCCGCAAAGTTGTTAACTGTTTCTCCGTTGCATGCTTCGACCACAAGGACAGAAACGAGGCTTCTGTCCAGTGAAATGATCATGTTTGGGAACTCGAGCATTTTCGTCATAGCAGAATCCAAAATGTTCTTGGTTCTCATCATATAGTACTCTTCAATCGTCCAACCCCAACCAGGATCATTGTGCGAATGAGGAACAACAATAATCTTTAACGGATGTGATTTACTCGAAGCTTTAATTGTTTGATATCGTGATTCAAATTGCTCGTTCCAGAAATAGTTGTCCGACTTGTTTTTCCCAGTCCATGCAGACTACAAAAATTACAAGATACCGGTAGAATTAAGATAGAATTGAACTGAACAGTAAAACCTTAGGATGATTTTAATTATATTTTATCCAAATATAGGTTTTAAAACTTACATCACTGAAGTTAAGCATTGGATACACATCTTGAGAATCAATGTCGCCCTTGAAATAAGGCACTTCTGGACAATAACCTTCAATGTCATATTGAAGGTCTAACAAGTCATCTTTTAAAGAATCATAGTCATATTGATATCTATACACTGTCTGGGGCAATGAATTGTTCACGTTTTTCAAGTCCAGAAGGATAAATGCACCAATCGTAACGACACCAAGCCATGCTAAAACGATGTAAAACTTGCTTCTTGTTAATAAATTTCTCATTAAAATGCGGAGGAACGGTAGCATTTTAAGATAGCGATAACGCGACTTGAAAATGAACAAATCAACTTAAAAATCATAAACAACTAGTATAATACTCATCAATACGCTATTATCATGCGAATAAAATCATTTCACTCATTGTCCACTGTACACTTTCTAAGGCATTTTGCAACTAAAACGTTAACAAAGGAAATGGTATAACACAAGAATCTATAAATCTACATTTAGTAGGGGTTCGCTTCATTTCGTAA
>JABASF010001842.1:0-18757 GCA_019776145.1 Harlomillsia oculata
TAATAATAATAATAATAAGGTACTACTGATTCTTCGGAATTATGTTTATAAATTCAGTATTAAAGGTGTATTTGTTACTACTAATATGACAAGCTTGGAAATTACAATTATTAATGTTATTTTTCGCTTTTGAAAATAAATTCAATTCCTCATAAGTATTGTTTCAACTTGCCCCGTTTTGTGTAAAATTTAGCATATGAAACAAAATAATACAGATGCGATTAATAAAGTCAGTTTATACTTTGATTTATTTTATATTTTTTCGATATTGGTACGTTATGAAAACATTAATCTACTAATTGTAATTATATCGCATCTTTCCAACTGGTTTTTGGTTTGGCTTTTTCTTCCGCTGCGGCTGTTTCAATTTGATGGACTTGATCGTACATTTTCATATCTTTTGTTTCCGGAAGTAACAAAGCAGCAATTCCACCGAGCATAGCAACTACTCCAAAAATTATGCTGGGAAGATCGCTATACACTGAACGCTAAATTGAAAAATGGTTATATTTATAATTAATAATGAAAGGAATAAACATTTTAAAAATCGACTTCAGGTTTGTAATTGGCCGTGAGTCGTGAGCATAAATTCACCATGAGGTCTACGATGAAAGGAGCAGAAATTGATCCAATTCGCCCCATAAGAATTCCTACTGCAAGTCCCGTAGTTCTCATGGCTGTAGGATACAGTTCGGCTCCAAGTAAATAAATAATGGCAAATGCTGCAGTTATGCAGAGTTTCCCGGTCATTGACAATACAACTCGGATCAATTCGTATGCTGTCGAGTATAACAAGTTTGCATTAGCATTCGTAATGAATGATATAACAGTTTAATTGACGTATACCACTATACGTTGTCAAACTTCAATTACGAACTACTATATAAATATTAACTTCTCTCACAGATTGGAACAGCGGCAATTGCCAAAGCAGCCAGTCCAGTGATAAAAAACGTCCAGCTAATTGTCGGACGTCGCCCCAGTTTGGATACAAATGGAACAATCACGGTGTAAGCAGGAATTTCAATGAGACCCCTGTTTAAAATGTCAGGATGACGAATAATTATAAAACGCATTCAGGTTGCATTGTCCCGTGCCAGTAGTTGGACAGAGAAATAAATAAAGTAATGAAATTACGAAAGAAATACGAGGAGAAATGGGTCCGATGTCAAATTGTTTGAGAATACAAATCCATAATAAACCATTGAAACGGTAAAGAAGAGAATCCAAAACACGATGGATCGTCTTCGCATTTCCCCAACACGAAGAAGATTTTTAAAGTTTTCTGCAATAATCAACGATTTAGTTTTGAGCATTTTGTAACAGCTTTCTTCATTTACTGTCTCCGGTGCATTTGACGTTTCAGATGTTGCCGTTTTTTCTGAGTCTTGCGAACTTTCTTGACAAGACTTGATAATTTCTAACAGATCCTCTTCTTTTGGTTCTGGGTATTTGTTCACTTTTGCAATCTTCTTGAGATAGCTTACAGCTTCCTCGTCTCTTCCGTTCGTCGCCAGCCATCGTGGAGACCCAGGGAGAATCCTGATTTCGGTTTCGAGAAATGTAAACAAATAAATAATAACGCTTGTAAAAACAAACTTGTCCTCGCCTTAGTCTTATAACTTTAGTACTGTCATAAAGTCTAAATGTCAAAGGTATATTTATAATAATCATGGACTCGTGCTCTCTTACCAAATATACGAAATGAGAGAGAGTGAAGTGACCGCAAATGCCAGTTGTAGCGAGTGCCAATTTCGAATGAAATAGGCATAAGCTGGCATTACCATGTAACCAACGGCAAAGGGCAACTGTTGAATGAGTCCGAGCAGAGCTCGATACTTGACATCCGACACTTCCATCACTAGGAAATTGCATAATATAATGTATTATAAACAACGTTAAACTATGGTCATTATTATCGGAGTTCTTTAGTTGTCCTTAATGTTTTGAATAACGTAACATTGAGTGCTCACTCACATAGAACATAGCTGTTTTGCATCGATCCTGAAACTCCAATTGCAATAAAAAATCGAAATATGAGAAATAACATGTACGACTTGGCGAAGGCCGCAGCAAATCCTGCTACGATCATGATAGCGCAAGAAATCAGAATTACATTTCTACGCCCAAGGAATCTATTTCATTCAAGGATAACATCAGAAAGACATTAAGATTCTACACAATTTCAAGAAACGGGTTTCTTTGACGAATTCATGTTACCATTACTTATCAGAAACAGAAGCCCACAAAAGAGTGCCGACAAATCCTCCTGCCATGTACGTTGCTTGTGTCGTGGCCACTAGCGCACGTCGGTTGCACACCAAGTTGAACTTACGTTTGTAAAAATCAATCAAAGGTTAGAGGTGAGAAAAGTTAGATAATATAGTTTTTATTTTTCCTTTGCACCAGTACTGCAGTGTTACTTTGTGCAAACCCGATAAACGATAAAGTGAATGATATCTACCTATTTCCCTAAAAAAACTATTGGCCTAGACAATCTTAATTTCTGTCAAAACTTTTAATATGAAGAATGTACTGGAGCTCATTAGTAAATCATGAAAGAATGAATGGTCAAAAGAGCCACGACATTGAATTGAATTCTACAACATTTTAAAGGTCTTATGGGCAATGCTTCTAGTGCTATGAATGAGAATAAGAACATGGTCCGAAGATGGTTCAGACAGCTCAAATTGACAAACGCAAAAATGTCATTTCCTAACTGGAGTATCAATAGAACGAGACAAGAAATCTCTTTAGCGTCAATGGAATGCGTCAAGCTTTATGATTATATGACTTTAAAGTGTAACCGGACCTAATTCAAAATGACAAACTCATATGATTGGTGCTTTTGTATGAGCTTATTACACTAATTGTATAGATCTGCATGGTTGGATGGGTATGCATGCAAAGTGATGTCACTGCTACCGTAAGGCGAGGTTACACGATAATATGCAAATGACCTTCAAGACACGAAGGCGGATGAAAGATCTGAAATATCCTAACGGATATTTCTTATGTGTTTATGTGTGCGACTAAAATTAGAATCATTCCATTTTTTGCATAGCCAAGGATAACTCTAAACCTAAAAATACTACTAACTAACAAATACGGATTTCTAAGTCGTGATATTAAGGTTCTAAGTAATTAATTTTGTTAACCTTCGAAAAAGTTGTTAAAACTCACTTCTGACACCAGCGTAGACATAAAAGTGCTCTGTGAGTATTCCCACGAATCACAACGGCGGGTGGGGATGTTAACGTAGTCCACCGAATCAAGAGCGTCGCCAAAATTGGACCATGATGATTGAACTATGCTCTCATAACTCATATAGTAATACTCACATGTGGCAAATCTATAATATCCAGGTCGAGAGACATCTCTGTGAATACAAAATTCATTCTTGTTACTTTTTATAAATAATTTCGATTCCGAATGATAAGTACACTTTTATACACAATCTAATGGTAATTCAGAACCTAATTGCTCATAAAAGTTAAGTAATAATATCTGCATCCTTTTCGAAAACAGAAATCTCATGAGTTGTTCTTTCCGAATGATGCTGATTCAGTAGGCACGCTAAAATTACTGTTGCATTGCGCTGACCGAATTGCACAATCCGCACACACGCACCACTCACTCATATGTACACACATTACGAATTAACGGATTAATGTCAAGGTCGCCTTATGTTTCTGCATGGAGAATTGGGCGGAAGCCAACAACGTTTCCTAGCATCGCAATCGCATCTACTAACTCTAACTGATCTACTGCAATCTGCAATACTGACTGACTGACAGAGTGACTCCTTCATACTTCATGCAAAGCAAAGGCAAAGGGAACAAGATTGCTAAATACTCACGGGACTCTGGGGATTGACAACAGTTTCTTCTGCTCCGTCGTCCAGTTCGTCTCAGCTAAGGCGGGAATGTGACACCAATGCTCGGGAACAGCTGCTAAGAAAACATATCCCAGGTGATGCCAAGTATCTATTATCAACTGCCTCGGATTTGAAAACAAAAATATCAAATTGTAAACTTGGTTGTCAGAACAAATGTGTACAAAAGATTGACATTAATGGGGTAATTCAAGATTTGGAATAAATATTATGACGTTTGACCTGTAAGGATAAGATGAATAGAAGAATCCATTGGAATCGACCGTGTCCCCCAACTAGATCGAACACTCTGTCGAATCCTTCTTTACTATTACCGCTTTGGGAACCTTTGGTCATTGTCGTCAACGTTAGAGACTTCCTGTACGATTCATTCGGGTGAGATGATGAGGACGAGTGCTCTGGCCGAAACTAAAAACACCAAGACGGAGTAACTGTATAAATACGTGGCTTAAAATAACAATATTTTGGTTTTGTTTTCAATGCCAATGACTTGACAATTTTTAGTAATATTATGAGCTTCCTTGTAATGAGAACGTAAGAAACTCGGCACAACCGTTTCGTTGTGTCTTCGCCACGAGATTCACTTCACGACTCAATGGAAAATGTGCTTGTTGTACATACAAAAAACAAACGTTGGATAAGCCACCAAGCACACATTCGTCGAACTATCAAAATGTTATCCAGGCTTATCCATGGCATATGCAAATATACGTCCAATCATGGTAATAATTGCACTTGATCAATTCAGCCTTGTCGTTAGCTCCGCTTCTTCGTTTTCCGAAACACACACTGCATCACAGAACAGTTGATTTCCCACTGTCTCCCCTATAATACGTGTATCACATTTTTCTCCATATAGACTTCATCTCATTGCTTTGACAGTTCCACAATACAATGACATGTCAAAAGTACTACACATAACCTCTTAGGAAAACGATCAATAGTTATCAATCTTGAATACAGTCATTGAATCCCATTCATTCTCTTTGCTGCCTTCTTCACTTTCTCGGTTATTAAGACAATTCTGTGGCACTCTTGCACTATTCTCACGTTCAGTTCTCTCTGTCAGAATCGCTGAAAATGTGTTTACGGGCGACTTCGCACATATGAATCCCGTTAAAATATTTAGTAGGATAGTTTTACGAATGCTAGGAGTACAGCGTTTCTCCATGTATGCTTTCAAGCATGTATGTTTCAGTGATGTATCAATATGGTAGTATATTACGATCGTGTGTAAAAGCAGTTTAAGGAATGTCGTGATATTTTTATACCGTAGTTAAATGCATTTTGATAGCTCATTGTTTCACGTGACAAGGAAATGGTGCCCACTCACAATTCACAACTGAATATGTAATCTTCTTCGTCACTTCATGGAAGAATACGTTTAAGATGCTAGTCTGACATGAACATCTAACATCTTTTGTATTTCTGGTTGGTGGAAGCAATGAAGGTCAAATATACGTTATACGTACTTCGCCTCGCCAAGCAATTCAGAAGAACGGATGGATAACTGAATAGAAGAAAAAGAAAGCGTCTGGACTAACATAATGAAAGCGTAGGAAGTGAAGCTAAAAGTGAAATATGAGTACAGTATTGCTAAATAATATTGGTGATTACGACAGAAGCAGGAGAGAATTAAAATTTCTTAAGCCGTTCAGTACGATGAGAATTATACCATTAAGGCTAAGAATATAAATGAAGAGATAGATATTTATATGAGATGTAGATGTGGAACAACATGCACGAGACGAGAACCGGGAAGAAGTTCATATGTTAGTTTTACAAGGAGTGATAACATAACGTCATAGTGATAAGATGCTGAAAAAGTCAAAGGTGATATTTGGTAAAGCAATTTTAGTGATTAAAAGATTTAAACGGGTTTGATATTAATATTTCTGTAGGCTGGGGTGAAATGAGTTGGTGTTGGTGGTATGGATGAGATAGAAGAAGTCGCATAAAAGGCAGCTGGTCCTTAATTTAACAGTGAGTTCGCCAATTCGTCGTGAGTACTAAAAATAAAACTCATTCTTCACATCAGTTGAAGTGGTGAGGCAGCCGTGTCATTTCATGCGATGAGCACAATGATCATAATCATCATCATCATCATCATCCTCGTCAACATGATCGTGGTACACGAGGTCTTCTTTTCCTTTACAAAAGTGACACTTTCTTTGCACTGCTTAACTTAACTTTCCTTCCGTCCTCCCTTCCATTTCGAAACTCGAAAGAGAGAGATGAGAGGAGAGAGATTGATTTGTTACGCATACGCTACATGTAAATGAAAGTGTGCAATATATGTAGATAAGCGACTGTTCCTCGCAGTTTTTCTCCATTTTGCACGGAATTTTTATCAAAGTTGAGGATCACATGTCGCATTTTCCCCACACTTCCCGCTTCACTGCTACTACAAATTTATGGAATGAGTCTCGTCGTCGTCTTCGTCATCGCATCGTAAGAAATCCGCGTGTCGTATGTCGCGTAAGTCGTATTCATCCAGCGTGTGTGTCTCAATCCCAAAGTCCCAACCGCAGCAAAACTTTAATCCTTCTTCTGCTCGCTTCTCACTTCTTTTTTTACAAGGTGATGCTGCTGATCGCTCAAGTCACACGGTTTTAAATTTAGATTTCCACTGTCTTCACTCTCTTTTTTACAATATTACATTGCCTAAGCTATCTCATCTTCAAAATTGGAAAATGCATTTATAAAGGGCGCATCCACGGAGTGTAATTCCATAAAATGTAATCATAAAATATTGAGCGATTTGATGACTTGGCATTATCCTTACGGCAGTATAAGTGCTTCTTTTAAAGACTGTCGCACCAAGCCGCACCGCAAGCCTTACGAAAATAACGATGTATCCATGTTGAACCTAAGACGTTGAGACGTTGAGAGGATAAAGACAAACCCCCTTGTTTACTTGAAGCAAGCAGGTGATAAAGACACGAATGCTAACTGAACAATCAGTATCATAATACGATTCTTCACATTTCAGTGGTCGTTTTTTGCGTTCGGTGCATTCTTAGCATGGCTGACTTTAAGTTTTCTCAGAGTGGAGCGTTGTTAGTTTTACGGATGAAAAAGATGTAAAAATTTTGAAAATCTATGTACACTAAAAGAGACTACAAGATGCATGGAACGTAAAGGAGATATTGTTGTTTTAGTGGACACGTGGGATCGTTCGTGATCGTAATGAATTATGTACGACAAGCAGAGACACTCGTTTGAGGAAGGTAATTAGAGGCTTGTTTCCCTATGTTGACATCATCATACTAAAATTAGTCCGAATACTCTAGAACCGTAGGCGGGTCGTGTGGGCGCCCGGCACCAAGAACTTATGCCTTCCCAATTTGGGCGGGGAAGCAAAAACGTCTCCGAGAAAAACTGCACACTGTAAAGTGTCCCTTCGTACGCAGATTATTTTTGTGAGTTGGAAAATACTCAGTGCCCATGTGCCAGTGTTGGTGTGGTGGTGAGAAATGTTCATTTCAAAATTGGGCAATTGTCCAAACTTATATATAGAGATGTTTCTTATTTCCTCTCACGGCACAACACAACTTCAGTCGTCGAAATCCATCAGACCAAGAAGACAGGGACAAGAGGAAACCCGAACTAACTGAAATCGGACTTGTTTCGCTTTCTCTTCGAAACACAAAGGAACCATCATCGGTGGAAACACACGCGAACGAGTGAGTGAGTGACACTGCCTCATCATCACTATCAACATTTTCCATTCAACTCAGCCACTTTTACAAATTATCCTTTGTTTCACTTCACAGTTGCAATGTAAGTACTTATAAAATGAAAAGTATAACTTATTTTGCACGCAATTCAGAATATCTTAACAATTTTAAAAGTTTTGTCTTTTCAACACATTACGTGCATCAAATCATTCCATTTCTTTAGAGTTTAGACTTTAAAGAACCATGCAAAGAAGGCAGTATTCACGTTTCTCCAATTCCTTCTTGGCCCAACTCCCAAAAATGTGCAATCCTGTCTCATTCTTATTTCCCCTTTCCTCAAATTATCGCCTCTAAACACGTCTGAATCTAACGTAATGGCAGATTAACCTTTGTTTACTTGTAGTTTAGCAACAAGCATTCCTTTCGATTCCATTTCTCATTCTGTCTTTAATTTCTTTCTCTTTTTGGGACGATCTTCTCGTCTACGTCTGATGCTTTGGTAACCTAAATTGACTTGAATGTATGAATTCAACCTAACTGAAGATGAGTTTGAAACAAGAAACCAAAAAGACTCTTCTGGATTGCCTGAAGAAGGTACGTGCGATTCCAGAGTTGTAAATATTTTGAATGGTAGTGATACTTTCAGTTTTCGAGAAAACCTTGATGGTGATGTATGAAATCTAAAAATCAACTCCCCTTTCCATGTTCCAATTTTTGTTTGAAAAGAACGCTTATACGATTGCATCTTGAAATGTTCAGGAAGGAATGCCACCAATTATAGACAAGACCTACAACTCTATTTGGGACGCTTTTGCCAAAACTCAACCTTCTGTCCTTAGCGCTTCTTGTTAGTTTCTCTCATTTGTTTGATAATTCCATAATGCAATTCCTATTATGTTTACATTTCCTACATTCTAACTCGATGAAAATCTGACTTTCACAGCGAGTGCCACAGGACAATTGGTCGATTCTGACCTATGGGGAAATATGCAAAAATGTCTTGAGAAATTTGGAGTGCAACCGAATATTGCAAAAAAAGTCATTACAAATCTTAAGAAGAAGTTTGGTGAGAATCCTTCGGCTGCTGACATCAAAACCATGATGTCGTAAAAAGGAGATTATTTGAGTCATTTCACGCTGTCACATTATCGGCCCAATGTAAGCAAATTAAACTATTAGTTTCTTCCTAAATATACTACGAAATTAATGCTAGTCACATAGTCCAATTTTCCAGTCTAAAATTCTGTAAGCACAAAACTACTGCACAACAAAATGCATTATCCATCTGCCCGACGACGAAATCCGCAAATCCGAGTTTTTTGTGTAAAATTACGATTTTACTTTAGTTTCAGATTTCATTGAAATTTAAACTTGCTTTGTAAAAATACGTTCCTCTCAACTATCGAAGCAAAACTATTACTTCAAAACCAAAAGAGCACGTAATTCCCTTACAAATATAAAAAATATTTTTCTTTATCTCTCTCATTATTGTTGTCTGTTTTTAAACATTTTGTTTTGTTTGTTTAGTATTTAAAAAAATTTAAACGATTTTACGATGTTTTTGTTAAATGCCGCATTCAAGAAACGAAAAAAATGTTTTTAATTTACTCTAATTAAATTTAAATAAAGTAAAAACCTGTATGGATGAGTGGTGCGGCCGAACTCGGATTAAAAAATTTATTGATTACTTCCTTAGAAATGCGTAATTTATCTTTATGTAGCGGCTTTATCTTTGTTGTGTTTGAAATGACAACGACTGCGCGGAGACTTATTCATCTTTTATTACTCATTTGTGAAAATCTATTCATTATTAAATGTTAAAATTATCAAATATAAAACCTACGTGAATCAAAGTCTTGTTTGAAAACGTGGTTATAGTCTTCAACACACTGTTGTTAGTCGTACCTTTTTAGTTATCGTTCTCTGTATTTTAAGTCGGCTCGTAAATCCTTATGAAAAATAAAATCGCAAATTATCCTCTCATAAAACAATTTATTTCAATTATATTTTTTAAAACCCATAATTTATTCACTAATCATCAATTAGTGGTTTTTTAAATCATAAGGCTTGTCAGAAAAGTTTGATTTGATGCAAATGCCATTGCCATGTAAGATGTAAGTCATAAACATAAAACCAAAACTTATAATTGACAAACCACATTATTAAGCACAATATTGTTTACATATCAAATCATATTATATCATATCACTTCTTATAGTTTCAAGTTAGTATACCTTTCTAATAACTTGCTCTCCGGCATTATGAAGACGATTTGTAGCATTATTACTATTTATTTTGTCATTATAAATACAAGTCCATTTCGTTAATAAACGTACGCACATTCCGAATGTACAGTAGAAAATGTCTGAACAATGAAGTACAAAGCGATGATTACTCGCACCGATATTATTGCTATGAATTTATTGACATCATGGAACCGGTGGTCGAGGTTTTAAAATTAATTTTCCAGTCTCATCACACGACATGTTGAAGTCGGCCAATACTATACGCGTTCTAGCAGTTATAATCGAAGGGGCCACAACCCTTTTGTGAATCCCACAAAGGAACAATACACCTGCAATCAAACAATAATCACATAGTTGTAGCAAAACTAGATGATTACATTTACATCAGTACATGCTTATTCAACAAAGTCAATACTATACTAACTCATCATTCGTCAGCTAATGGTCATATAGACCACGAGCACAAGTAGAGACCGATTGAGTAACTCATCAAAGTATTAATAAAATGATATTAAAGAAATGTAGTTAATCTTAAACCTTACCCAAAATAAGACTAGAAAGCGTAAAAAATAGATGATTCAGAAGAGACTCAGTAAACGTGACTTGCGAGGTTAACGGATCATTGAGCCAGTGCCAAGCCCCAGCTGCGGTACAAACTGTTGTAATCACAAGAATAATTCTCCATCGAATTGTCGACGGACGAAGACAAGCTATAACTTCAGTCAATCGACGCTCGAAAGCTTTCAAATCTACAAAACAAATAATCAAGCCCTCGTAATTAATAAAAATCACCAAAATGACGTCCTATCACTCCTATCACTATCCCTGGGAAATTAGTATTCTCTAAAAAATAATGTAAATCATATCGTAATAAATAAATAAAAACAATTAATAAAACATTCCGAGCTGAAAAAACGTATCTTGTTTAAAACACACAATCATCCTAACTCGTAATACCCATTTATCATTTAGTCATATTTAGTGCATTTTGAATACAAAGTTAAAACTGTGATGCCTTTAAATACAAAATACACTAAATACATCAAAATAATATTTGTAGACTTGAGCGATGATTGAAGATACACTACAAAAACATTAGTTGAGTAACACTTTACACTCAATTCAATACTAACCATACATGACCGTGATCACCGATGACATTTTCCTACAATGATTGGTTTGATTGGAAAAAGTGCACGAGTAAAGATTCGATTCTGACTATGATTTTTGTCAATAAATATAATGGTATATTAATGTTGTACTTTTGCTCCTTTTAAAATATTCAGTATTTTAGGGTGTTTAGCAAAGTACAAAAATATTTTTAGATAAAACTTTTAGAAGAGTATCAAAATACAATACAATACAATGCTTTTAGGAAAGAAAAAAAATGTATAAAATAATATTTCATATGTACAACATAAAATCTAACGTCTCCGGCGAGAACACAAAAATATTATATACACGCCGTACGAAAAATCTGATTGTCAGCTGAATTTCCAAACCGACTTCCAGCTATAAGAGATCGCCGCCGTCCCCGCGTCCTGTCCCCCTTGTCTGCGTGCCCTTGTCCTGTCTTGTCTGCGTGCCGTTGTCAAATTTTTATTGAGAAATTTAAAAATGGAGCGCAAATTAAAATATGTGATAATTAGCAATGTGAGATATTGTGTCAAGGGTTGCAGGCGGGTTACTTAAGTCCTATTTAAGGGCTATTTTTTAACGGGCGTTATTTTACATATTTCGCGTTGTGGGTGCTTTTGTAAGAACAAATTATGTTTACCTTCGCATGTAGTTTGTTCCAGGGACATATTTGTGGGAGGAACCAGTGAAAACAAGGTGGATGTCATATGAATAGCTGAGGTTGGAGAGGTCAGGTCACAAGGGCCTGGGCACCTCTCGTACAAAGATACAGATTAAAAGAGAATGATTTCTAAGAAAAGGTTTACAGTAAAAGGAAAAAGGACACTTGAAATGACCGGCTTGTCTATTGTACCACATGACTGGATCACATTTCATGTCATGTAACGAGTTTTAGTCATACAGTAGTGGAACAACCCGTAAAGCGTTCTTAGGGTCAATTTTAATTTTCATGTCACGTACGTCATCTACCAAAGTTATCAAAATGGAGGCGCGAGAAGTTCCGTGCGCGTTCGGCACGCGGCGACTTTCGCTTCGTTTCAAACTGTGAACCAAGTCGGTCTTTGTCTCCGCTTTTTGCATGATTACAACGCCGCTTGCTTGGTTTCTGTAAACCGCAATAATATTATTTTATTTTTCATTTCCCTGCTTTTGCTAGAAGTTTTATATGCCCGAGTTGATTCTTTGCCTTTCCTTTTTCTTTCATGCTGCGTATGCTTATAATTATGCTATTATGTATAATATTGTGCAAGCTGTTTAAGTTTACTTTCTTTGTCACACTTGAATTTTGCATCTTACTTATTTGACTATGCTTTCAAGCTTTTGCATGGAATTATGTTAATGCTAGGGTTCAGTTTGGTCTGATTCAAGAGTGTCATGATTATGATTCATGATATGATGAAATCATGCAATTCAAGTTCAGCTTTACAAGAAAAATTTGGCACACAGCTCTGTTCAAATATTTTAAAGGCAATTGTTTCTTCAAAATTTTAAATCATTTCGTTACCCGTTTGGTTTTTTGAAACTGTGTCAGTGTCGCCAAATGGTAATTTCCAAAGATCCNGTGTCACTGTACAAATGCAAATGACTTGTCAAGCAGTATGTTTTTCTTTTTGGACATTCCAGATTCATATTTTCTCCAGTCCCATGTCTCCTATTAGGGAAAGAACGTGAAAAATGTTTGCATTAATCCGATTTCCCGCGTTTTGCGGTTGACTCGCCGTTTTCGTGATTCAACATAAAGAAAATAAAGGGCATATTTAATTATCATTATCATACACAAATCACACCACGAGGGCTTTTTGTCCAAATACTGGAAAATGAAATTGTCCAGGAAACTCTAAACGAACGGTCACAAAATGTACATAAAATGATAAGGGGAGTATCTTATGAAACGTCCCCTATCCCTGTCAACTACCCACCCACCCCCGGTCACTTCCCTTTCCCGATGCAGCCTATGCTATAATATTACAATGATATAGCCATATAGCCTATAGAATAGGAAACCACGTTTTAACGAACACCGACCCACTCTCTTTTCGTGACGTATTACGAAATACTCCACTAAATCCTTGAACCAGGCATATTCGCTCAGCTAACTCAGCTTGATCGGCAATCTCAGTTCTCAGTTACCTCTGAACGACGAACTCAAAGTTGTTCTCAAAAACCCTTGTTTTTGTTTAAAATATTCTAATTTTGCGTAGAAAAGTTTCAAATATGAATAATTCCGATTTGGAAAGGCAGCTGCTGGCCACGAACCATCGGGTTCTCATTTTGGAACGTCAGTTGGAAATTTTACTGAAAAGTATTCCCGAAATGATTCGAACGGAAATGGAAGCAGTGGAACGGAGATTTTCTCAACACTTAAGACCAGGTAGGTAAAGAATTTGTTTTTGAACAAATACAAGTATTAATCAGAGTTGGGAAAATCATTGACTTTGCTAAATCAAAATCCTAAATCAAAATCACTTTTGCTAACTGAACTAAATCGAAATCCTAAATCAAAATCACCCGTCTACATCCTAAATCATGATTAAAATCCTTTGAAATCACTAAATTGGTGATCACTAAATCTCACTTTCTGAATGGAAAATTGCAATGGCAATTGAATCGAAATAGCCGAAAGCAGATGATTGAACAGGAATGAATGACTGCTTTCCGTTGTACTTGTCAGCTTGACGGTTAATTTTGTAATGATTTTCATTTTTGGTTGGAAATGGGAATACGCGAACGAACGGCGTCAGGTATGCAATGTAAATGTAACGCGTTTTGTGCTGACGTTAAAATGAAATGTAGAAGAGAAAGTGCTTTATTGATTTAGATGATTTTAAATCATCTGCTAAATTTTCGAAAGTCTCTAAATCCTAAATCACCTAAATGTACTAAATCTTACTAAATCCTAATTGATTAAGTAATTTTAAATCACGATTTAAAATCACTGTGATTTTAAATTGAATGATTTTGCCAACTCTGGCTAGTATTGTTTAAAGTTCGAACAAGTCTTGAAATTATAAATATGTACCTTATTAAATGTGTATGTAATGTAATCTAATTTATAGGATTTGCATCCGGTTGGCGTCCCTGCGATTCCGTTCCCCAACCTTACAACATCGCTAGTGCGGATTTGGATTTGATGGACGAGCAGCGCAGCAATTATGGTTTAGATTTAGAACCTATTCGAAATCGTAACAATTTTGGTTCTCGTGACCGTCAACAAACGTTTTCGAATGTTCAAGGTAGAATCTCAAACGAATTTTCGTCATGATGAGTTTTGGGTTGGGGATGATTTTTAATATTGGTTGTAATTTTCGACTTCCACCAGAGATTAAAAGGGAACTTCCAGCACGAAACGCCTCCGCGTCAATTGCAAGACTGGATCAACGAGAATCGCCAAGGAATACAAAGATTAGCGGTGTTGCAAGAGATACTAATGGCAGTGTGACTCGGCAGCGATCAACGTCCAAGTTCACGTCGACATCTACATCGGCGCAGACGCCGAAAGTGCCATCAAGAGGTACATCGAAAAACGGTAACGAATCGGGATATAAGAATCAAAACGTGAAGACTGATCAATCACGTGAGAAGAAACCTCGTCCAACTACATCAAGTGCAGCTGCTCATTTTCCAGGAAATGTAAATCTTCATACTAATTCCAACAGTCCTTCTCCAGTACCAGCGTCATCACAAAATACCAAGACGAATTCTCAGGCGCCACAGGATCAGCCACAAAAGCCTAAACGAAAGAGAACGGAAGTGGACCGTTTGAGTAATGAATTTTGTGAAAGAAAGAAAGTCACGAAAAAACCGAAAGGTGAAGCTGATTCTAAGGAAAGCGCCGAACAAGTTCCAGAGAAAGTGGAAAGCCAAACGAATATGAATGTAGTTACAAATGTTAACACATACAGTCCTCGACAGTTCCCAGTGGTGACTCTGAGACGAATCAGAATCGGACAAAATAAATTAAATGACAGTTAATTAACATACGACTATTTTTAACTGGGATTAAGTAGTGTTTAATTCTTGTAGTAAGTACATTTTTTGGATAACCTTGTTAACCATTAAGGCTAGACTAAGTGTATACGAGGTATAACAATAAATACAGAGTAGTTCCGCGTCCAAGTTCAAGTTCAAGTTCAATTTTATTTAATGTGTCACAATTTCAATCGTTATAACAAGATTGTTCTCCCAACCATGGCACAGAGCTTACTTACTAAAAACCAAGTTTAATTTTTATATTTTAAGATTAAGTACATAACTAAATGTTACCGATTTTGTTGAAACAAGGAAAAACATTCGTAAAAAAGGTAAATAAAACATAAAAAATTGAATCGGAAGGTAAACACATTATTCCTCTGATTGGTCAGCCATTCAGTTACCAGTTCTTTAAAATCAGGCAAATTGAGTTTGTTCCACTCCCATACCTTTGGCAGAGAATTCCAAAGCGTCGAAGCTTTGAACTTCATTGCCTTTCTGGATATTGAATAAATGGGATGAAAGGGAAGGTTCATTAAGGGCATCAAACGGGATGTCATTTCATTTTCTGAGAGTGACAAGAATTCATAGAAGAATGACTTTTAGGATCGAACAGAGTCATAGGCAAAGCACAAAAGTGTGTATTCGCATCTTTCACAGAAAGTAAGAATATTTAGTGCTTTCTCTACCTCTCCTGTGGTTACTTGCCACTTAATAGGAACTCTCCTCTTCCTCGCTTTTTTGAATAATGAAGGTCTCGAAAATACAGAATAGTCTGACCATCTTTTGAAACCACTTATCAAGAGTCGTGTCAAATTGTACAGCATTAGATTTCCGCACCGTAGTCAACAATGGGGAGAATATAAGATTTAATAAGGGTCACAAAAGCCTTGGTGGGAAGTGACCTGCAAAACCCATAGAACTTACCACATGCCGAGTTAAAGCATTGCATTCGTCTTACTCAATAACTCAATTGATTCTGAAAGCTAAGATTTTCATCAATTAAAGTTCCTAAATACTTGAATTCAGAAACTCTTTTTAACTCATGTGAATCAAGTACAACTGGAGGGACGACCAAGGGGAGTTAGTTGTGTTCTGGGTTTGCTAATTATCATAAATTCACATTTATCGTAGTTAAGTAATAGGCGATTTCGTGATGCCCATGCAGAGAATTCCATCAAGACATTATTTATCCGTCCGATTCCGTCTGTTACATCGGTACAGTCAGTAAAAATAGCAATGCCATCCGCACGTCGTACGCGTCGTACACGTAACGTAAGAACGCAAGTGGTGTCTTTTTAATATAAAGTGGAGATTTTAAATTAAAATAACTTTTCTATACAATGATAGTTGTTAATAATGTATTGAAATTTGAAAAGTTGTCGGATTGTAATTTTTGGGATATCTTTCATTTATTCCGCGAAGTCTATTGTCTAAGTCGTAAACTGTAGTGTGTGTGTGTCGTATCGTTGGGATATGTGCGTACGCAGTTGTTGCGTGGATGCAAAGGAGTTTGTTATCTTATACGTAAGGTTAAGTTATAACGGATTGTAAAAGTTACGATATGGTCACACAAGGAACGTTGCATTCAAAACATGATTCATAATTTAGGTTAATAATTTTTGCGTTAGACGTTCCCGAGGCACGAATACACATGACCACAAAAGTCGACGTCGACGTCGACAGGAATTCTCTTCCACACCGCAACTTGGACATTGTTGCGACGCTCGATGATGATTGGTGTTTTTGGCATTATGATTACAAGACGAATATTATTCGTGTATTATTCGTCTTTCTCATCTCCACCTCCTTCGCCACGACATTTATGATTTATTCAAAAGGAAGAGAGGAGATAGAGAAGGAGGGTCACGGGTCAAACGACGGATCCGTTGTTGCTTCAAATGCCAAAACATGAATTGTTGTTCTTCAACTTTTACATTTTAAGCCTAAGCGGATTTTGGCTAGACTGTAAATGTAAACTATCGACTATATCGCAAAACTGATCACGATTTTACAAAATTCCGTTTCATCATTTGCAAGCAAAAACTGATGTGCAAAAGTGATGTTGAGGATACGAGCGGTTTGTGTGTTAGTTGAAGGTTCAAATTTGAATTTTTTGATCCAATCGGTGAAACAGACGACGATTGTTTTTATTTACAACATTTTTGCATTGTCGCCACTGTAGATTGATGTCTTCTTTATTTGAAATTCCAATGTGTCTCAACTGCAAAACTTGTTTTGACAACAAAATGTAAAATATGTAAGATGGAATAGTTTTCCTTATTCCTTCCGTTTTACAAATCTTGTCAATCTTCGCATGTTATGTTTTTCTGCTAAACAGTGAAATGGTAATTGAGACAATCGTATATTATGGAAACCATTGCATTGTTCTCGACTATACAAGAAGACTACTACAAATGTTTAACAAAATGTCCCTTCACTCCCCCTTTATTTCACATTAATGCTGCTTTTGCAAAACCGTTTATATCATATTAGTTCTCGTTTCAAAGATTAATCCCAATCATCATTTTGGTGTACGACAATTTCTGAATAAAAACGGATGCTTTATAAATAAAAAAGCAATAGTAAAGAACTTCAATTGCATTGAATGTAATCGGTGTTATGTTATGCTACAGGACTCTTATTAGTTGCACAAAGGCGGTTCGTGTCGGTTTCCAAATTCCAACTAGGATTACTAAAGATACCATTTAATTCCATCGGAAGTCCTTGAAAGTGCATAAATAACAAAACGTTTGGCATTTAGGCAAAGCTATACAATTCCTGTTAACCATTTTCTACCTGCCTTTGTTGATCTTGAAAACAAAGTTTACTATTTCCCTTATGTATTGGTGGTGAGTGGTGACTTCCTAATGAGAGGTTGCATAAGAATAATATGTTGATAAGTGTGGTACAATCCATACGATTTTAGTTGTAAAGAGACAGACTAAAAGAAACTTGGAAGAATACTTGTAGTAATATGAACACGTTTACAGTGTGAAACCTCGCCTCTACTTAAGAAGTATAGTTGTACACCTGTGTATCCAATTCTTAAACGGCATCTTATCTTATCACCCTGTGCTGTTTGCTCACTTCACTCTATATAACATGTTCCAAATTCATTCTTATTTTAAATCACCCTACGAGCAACAGCTCATAAACAAAAATTTCACCTGAAAAAGTTGAAATTTTACTAGTGTATAACTGCCTTTTAATGTCCATAAAAAATGAAACATAAAGACGGATGAACAACAGGTAAAAGCGATTTTGGCCGCTGTAAATGATCTGGAACACAAAATCATGGTTTGTTGATTCCGAATAGTTGAAATATAAAGACCACTGGCTTTAACAAGACAGAAAACCTTTTCGTCGCACTTAGCACACAGAGTGTACATAGTTAGCATTTGAGTATATAGATAAACATGAAGTAAATTGAATGTGGGAAAGACGAGATTCCTTTGAATGTTCAAGGTGGTATTATGATTCGATGACTAAACAAAGCATTGGAGTAGAAAAACTCATTCAATTCATTTGTGCTCCTTAGTCCCTTCAGTTATGTGCATTGCTTTCTTAGTTTACCCACATGAGATGCTTCATAATGGACATTATGTTGAAGAATTTGTCCAACTGTCCTCAAAATCACCACAACCCTCCATAATATCACGTATCCTGGCATCCCAGTTTTTCACCACTGAAGCCGTTACAAAGGGTCGTACAGTTGAACTGAAATGCACTATGCACCCAACAAAACTTTGTACAAAACTTCAATAACCTCATCTTTTTTTTACGTCTAAGTTCAAAGCAATATAAAGCATAGACCAAAAGTGGAGAGA